>JAYKAV010003288.1:948623-972368 GCA_035582835.1 Phoebastria nigripes | reverse complement strand
AAAAAAAAAAAAAAAAAAAAAAAACAAACAAAAAAACCTAGAGACTGACATTGGATAAAAATAAATTTAGCCTAAATACACTAAGTTCGGCAAAGCTTTGAAAAAAAACGAAAACAGAATCTTATAGCAGGAAGCGTTAGGAAACCTTCCTCATGGGCAGAGCTGCCCGTCCTGCCTGTAATATTGTTTGTTAAGCACTTTGGAATCCGTAGAAGTGAACAGAACCACATAACTGAAGCTGCTGGATTGCATTTCTCTACTCCCCATTTCTGCTGCAGTATCTTACTGTTAATTATTGTTACAAACCGCAGCTGGCTGGTGGGAGCACCAGTCAAGTATGTTTTCCTCTGGAACTAAACTTCAGGAAAAGAAAAAATTCTGAATATGCATTGCATCAGGATTAAAGACAAATTTTGAAGTTTGCTTCCAGAGAAAATGCTGGTGCATTCAAACCCTATTAATGTACAGGGGAGGGAGTGCCAAAGGACGAGAGCACTCCACAAATACAGCTGCAATTCCATGAAGTCAGAGCAAGCAGCTCCTTGCCCACAAGATGAGGTAAGTAAGGGATGTAGTGTAACAGCCCACATAACACAAACGGATCTTGCAGCTCTAACTATCTGGGCCATGAGGCCCCAAAACTAACAATACTAAACATATCATACGTATAGCTTTTGTATTCAGCTTGGATTTTATTTGTGGATTTTATTTGACATTTCTAAATCCGATTTTTTAAAAGTATTCTTTCTACTGTCATTATTATTAAGGGGTTGTTTTTTTCTGAGCTTCCAGTATGCAACATCACTAGCTGGTAGGGGATCACTGATGAACTCTCCATCCTGTCGTACTCAGCAGAAAGTTTGCTACTGATTTCAGAGGAGCAAGATTTTCACCCCACAGGAAATCAAGGTAAGTGGGAAATAATACTCATTTCATCCAATTAAATAGTAAAGCTCACACGTTTTCAGAACCTCAGTCCACAGACATTTCCTTTTGCTGTCAGAAAAATACAGTTGGGAGGATATGTAACATAAAGTACAAAAAAGGTGCTGTAACACAGAGTGAGACAAGGGGGCCAAAGCTGTAAATTCCTTCCATCGACATGGTAATCTGTATTTGTAAAAGGCCAATATTGAGCAGGCAGTGAAAACAGAAACGCATAACCACATCACATCATGCCACTGCCAGAAACATTCATACTAATTTCCACCATCAAACACACAGTATGATTACTTAAAGGTTTTTTTAACCAATCCTACTTATAAAAACAAAATCCTCAAGATGGTATAACTTCACATTTTCGTATTCTGTAACATGAATATACATCAAATTGGCAACAATCTGTACCTTGTGTACAAGCCTCCTTCAGGGTCATTAACACGGAATCAACTCCTTGCAGTAAGTAAACAGTTCTTTTTCTTGGTTTTTATGTTAAAAATTGAAAATTAATCTTGCAAGTCATTTTGAACCAGCAAAACAGGGTTGACAAAGCAAGCACTGTAGTCTGATATCTTTTATTAGGCCAACTAAGAGTTCAAAAATATGCAAGCCTCCTTGACCACACACAAGTTCATGTATGCAGAACTCCAGGCTGGACCCATAAAATGTATTAAACTACTTGCTTTGTCACTACATATATATATAGAGAGAGAGTATATATGTATATAATGTATATGCATACACATTTGAAAGGCTTCAGAATAAACTGTTCATTGATACAGGTTTAAAATAACAACTCTGAAGAACTTCTGTGGGTTGGCATGTAATCTTGATATATATCACTGCGTTTAATAAAGAAAATTTAGCAGCACACAAAACAAATCCTGCTTCTGATTTCTAATGAGGTCTAATTCCTATGAAAAAACTCATGACTCTTAGTAATAGTGTTAGCAACCATAGGTTCTTTGCTGCTAATAATAATAACAACGAGAATACTCGGCAAAGATACAGCACTGTGTTTCACATCAAGTGTTTTACAAGGAACAATACAGAGGGTCACTAACCTTGCAATAGCTATGATACTTCAGGATGCTTTATGCAGGTAAGACCCACTCTAAATGGATATGTTTATTCTGCATAAGAATTCAAATGTTTCTAATGTTGCTATGTGTCCACAACAAGGTGTGTGCATAACCTGCTCACCTCTGCTTTTCCTCCCACAAGCATGTAAACAGATCACCACCCAGCTCTTCAGCAGCTCTCAGTCCACATGACAAGCCTTCCACCCAGGGAACAGAAGGGCCGGTTGTGGGAGCTACGTGCAAAGAACATAGGGAAGAATTACAGTGACGAAGGCAACCACTCTTCTTTCTTCAGGTTCTGGCACCTGTGAAACTCTTTCTGGGTGTTTCGTTAGGAGTGCAGTCACACCAGCAAATGTGAGCTATTCATTGGAACAAAGACTGAAGAATCAGTGTCCTTCAAGCCTTTGTGCTACCAGCACGAGTACTGCTTCATAAATGTGAGTATCAGTGATCGCATGGTGTCTCTACAGCCTTCAGCTGCTGGAACTCTGCCAGCACATGCTGTGGTGGTACCTTGTGCTCTAGTTGTATATGCCTTGAGATGGGTTGGTGGATCTAATTTGATAACATCAAATGTGGCTCTGATAAAGTCTGCTAACTCATGTCAAATGAGTTTGAAGTTGATGCTACGTCTTTTTAGATTTGATCCTGAACAACAAAGGCTGTTTGAGACCAAAGAGCATCACAGATTTGCAGAAGAGCTTTGTCTGGCTAAGGCAGCATGTTCAACAAGGATCAACATTTTGATCCTTCTACTAGTGAACTGGGTCATGGGAAAAAATATTGGTAAGTGGATATACTGATTAATAAGAAATCTGAAACCACCTTTAGAATAAATTTAAGATGTGGCCTCAGTGTTACCCTATCCACCTGAAAATAATATGGAGGATTAGACATAAAAGCTAGAACTTTATTTATCCCTGAGCTGAGGTAATGGCTACTAAAAATGTGGATTTCATTGACAGATGATTTAGCGAACATGATGACAGACGCTCAAACATGGCTCCATTAAAGATAAAAGCAACATGCTTAAATCTCATGAGGAGGGATTTTTTTCTTATTGGTAGAGAATGTATGTCAAGACCTTTAGAAACCTAGGAATCGCATAATGAGAAAATAACAAAGAATCAGCACTCACAAGTGTCTGGCTGAAGTTCCCACTAAATGGGCTTTGATAGATCATTTTTTCCTGACAACAAAGACACCAGAAGGATTGGCTGGATTGTAGCTCCTCACTGCAACCTATGATGAAAAATACTTCCTGTAGCCAAATGGAAAGCCAAGGAGAGGACTTTCTCCCTAGAAATATGGTTTTTTGCACGTCTAGAGTGAATCTAGTCCAGAGATATCATCTGAGAACATCAACACGATCAGGGGCAGAAGGAGGAGGTACAGTATCAGACAAAAATATTGGGACATTATGTCCCTTGAAGATGACAGTTTTATCAGTGACTGGGAAGATACTGAAGATCTGAAAACTAAAATTAGTTATGCTTTTGCTTCTGAGAGTTCAACCTCCACTGCCTGTTGCAGTGCCAGCTGCAATGCACTGGCTCAGTAGGCCTCAGTGTTTTGTGTCCTTTTCTTGTTTGGTATCAATGAGGGGGACTGAAAGGCTAGCTAAGAGCTGTCGTCCCTTTCTCTGTGGGCCTCAGTGACAGCAAACTGCTGCTACAGTACTGGTCTTCTGGAAACACTGGTCTTGGGTGCAGCTGATGACAGTGAGTGGCCTCAGCCCTCTCATTAACAGGACACCAGAGGAGAGAAACAGATACTTCTAACATGTGGTTCTTCTCATCGTAAAGGAAATGTCAAAAACAGGTCAGATGAGTAATTCCACAGAATTACCTACTCCATTAACCATAAACGTTACCTAAGGTGACGTGCTTAGATACAAACATCCGTATTGCAGACATCTACATTTAGATTAGAAGAATCCCACCCTAGGCATCTGCATTTCAGAAGGGGAAAACATCGGTGCCTTATGGCACAGATGCACCTAGGAGGTGATATTATCATCACAGTCTTCCACATTACAAAGACTAACGATTTTGACTCCGAAGTCTCCTCTGGGCATTCACAATGAATGACAAACTGCACATTTGGAAGGAATGCGGCCTATTTCTCAAGAGCAGGACATAGATTATGGCCRCCGTGTCATACTTCTTTCACACATGGCTGAAAGCCTGGGAATTTCATAAAGCTGACCATTAAAAGAAATTGCACATATATTAACTACTATTTTATTTTTTTGTCAACAGAGAGAAACACCTACAATAACAAAAAAAAGAGCAACTATGAAGTACAGTAGTAACAAACTATCCCTAACTAATATATCCAAGCAAACACTAGGGCTGATCTACTACTTTGCCAAGGAACCAAAAGGCAGAGATTTGCAGAGTTTGGGGCTGCTTTTCACCCTTGGATGGACTCCTGTGCAGAGAAAGTACATGTTCTGTGATTTAGCAGACTCGGAGAAAAATAAGCTTTTTATCTTGCTTTGTAACAAGATTCCTCCATAATATTTTCATAATTAAAAACTAGGAGTAGGCAGGTGAGAGGCAGAGCTGTTCCATGTGAACAAAGATAGGAGAAAGGAAGGCGTAATTGGGGCTCCTACTTCCAGTTCCTACTGCACAAGCTATAAAACTGCTGTAATGTCTTTCTCAGAGAGCTTTATTATGTTATTTCATATTGTCTTCCAAGCTAGAAGAGGCCTACAGACCTCCTTTGATATGTTTACACTGAATTAACATTAATTAATGATGAAGGGTACAATGAATGTCAGCTGACCAAATGTAGATGTCTACATAAGAGTGAGATTAATTGTCTCTAAGCTCCATTGATTGTATTGACTAGTTTGATTACAAAGGGCATTTATACACCCACCTCTCATGTGGACACACACATTTACCCCAAAGGTAAGCGTCTAAAATCTCTCCCAGGACTCACAACTCTCACTGGCAGATAGGTGAATATTCCTGACTAGCTTAGTAATGAACTAAATGATCTTAACAAAATGGACAAATGGTCTGGAAACAATAGGAGGCAATTCTACTGAGACAAGAATAAAGCTCTACACTTAGGCAGCACATGAAGGATGGGGGATGATAGGCTAAGGAGCAGTTCTGAGAAAAATACCCTGGGATTATAGCTGAATAAACTGCAGATTCATCAACAGTGTCATTTTGTTATGAAAAAAGCACTCATAGTATGATGGGATGTACACCTGACAAAGCATATGAAGGAATCCTTCCATTCTGTTTGGCACAGGTTACATCACATCCAGTTTTGGGTACTGCATATCAGGAAAGATGGAAAATAAAAATAAAGCTGCAAGAATGGCTGGAGGTCAAGAAAAATAAGTTATTCTCAAGCCATTTCAAGTCAAGATCCAGAAGAGGTAGCAATGGGCTTCACTTGCAGCAAAAGAGATTCAGGTTACAGATCAGGCTTGTACATATATATAACTTGCATATGACAGAAAGGACAGTTTTCTAAAATGATTAAACACTGGAGTGAACCACCTTGAGAGGTTCTGAAATCTCCATTCTTGGAGGTCTTGGAAAGCAGGTTAGTCAAATATCTGTTAAGGAGAACATAGGTATATTTAATTCTGCCCTGATCAGAGGGAAGGAGTAGATGACCTCAGACCTGCTCTAGCACTGCTTTCTGTAATTCTGTGATAACAATCCATTTTAGAGATACAGAAGCAAAAATATGACTTGTCTTTGACTACAACACTCTGCCATATCCAGAATTAGGATACACTGGCTTATCTCATTCTTTTAAATAACACCAGACAGTAATATTTACCTATTCCTAAGACAAAAACACTCTCTTTTAAATAGCCACATTTTAAAAATAGATCATAGAATCATAGAATAGTTTGGGTTAGAAGGGACCTTTCAAGATCATCTAGTCCAACCCCCCTGCCATGGGCAGGGACATCTTTCACTAGATCAGGTTGCTCAAAGCTCCATCCAACCAGACTTTGAACACTTCCAGTGATGCAGCATCCACAACTTTTCTGGGCAACCTGTGCCTCATCATCCTCATCATAAAAAATGTCTTCCTTATGTCCAATCTAAACCTACTCTCTTTCCGTTTAAAACCATTGCCCCTTCTCCTGTCACTACCTTCTCTTCTACAGACTGAACAACCCCAACTGTCTCAGCCTTTCCCCATAGGAGAGGTGTTCCAGCCCTCTGCTCGTTTTTGTGGCCCTCCTCTGGACCCACTCCAACAGATCTATGTCTGTCTGGTACTAGAGACCCCAGAACTGGACGCAGTACTCCAGGTGGGGTCTCACCAGAGTGGGGTAGAGGCGGAGAACCACCTCCCTCTACCTGCTGGCCGTGCTTCTTTTTATACAGCCCAGGATAACACTGGCTTTCTGGGCTGCAAGTGCACATTGCCGGCTCATGTCCAATTTTTCATCCACCCATCCCAAAGTCCTTCTCCACAGGGCTGCTCTTAATCCTTTTATCCCCCAGTCTGTATTGATATTGGAGATTGCCCTGATGCAGGTGTAGGACCATGCACTTCGCCTTGTTGAACCTCACAAGGTGCACATGGGCCTACTCCTCAAGTCTGTCAAGGTCCCTATGGATGGCTTCCTTTTCCTCTAGCGAATCAACTGCACTGCTCAGCTTGGTGTCATCTGTAAACTTGCTGAGGGTGCACTCGATCCCACTGTCTATGTCGTTGATGAAGATATTAAATAGTATTGGTCCCAGCATGGACCCTCAAGGGACACCACTCGTTACTGGTTTCCACTTGGACATTGAGCCATTGACTCTAACTCTTTGGACATGGCCATCCAGCCAATTCCTTATCAACCAAACAGTCCATCCATCACACTCATATCTCTCCAATTTAGAGGTAAGAATGTTGTAGGGGATCGTATCAAAGGACTTAAAAAAGTCCAGGTAGATGACATCCATAGCTCTTCCCTTGTCCACTGATGCAGTCACTCCATTGTACAAGGCCACTAAATTAGTCAGGCATGATTTGCCCTTGGTGAAGCCGTGTTGGGTCTTTCTAATCACCTCACTGTCCTCCATGGGTTTTAACATATCTTCCAGGAGGATCCGCTCAATGATCTTACTGAGCACGGAGGTGAGGCACGGAGGTGACTACTCGTCAGTAGTTCCCAGGGTCCTCCTTTTTACCCTTTTTAAAAATAGGTGTGATGTTTGCTTTTTTCTAGTCACAGAGGACTCTGCCTGACTGCCATGATTTTTCAAATATGATGGAGAGTGGCTTGGCAACTACATCAGCCAATTCCCTCAGGACCCTGGTGTGCAGCTCTTCGGTTCCCATGGACTTATGTATGTTCAGGTTGCTCAGGTGGTCTCAAACCCGATCTTCACTTACAATGGAAGGGACTTCATCCCCCCAGTCTCTGCCTTGACATTCAGGAGCTTGAGAGATGTGGGAAGAGAGATTACCATTGAAAACTGAGGAAAAAAAATTGCTGAGTACCTCAGCCTTCTCCACATCGGTTGTCACTAGTTCTCCTGTCTTATTTATTGGGGGGGTACCACTTGCAAATTAAAAAAAGTGCATAACTACATTATTGTTGAATCTGTAAATACAAACTAAGGAATTTCATCATTTTAATGTATAAAAAGCAGTCTTGCATTTACAGCCACATTAATTACTTAGTATAGTAAATATATGCATATTATGTAGTAAATAGTGATACAAAACTGTGCATGCAATTTCATGCAGTATTTTTGTATCTTTTTAAGTTGCCTGTAAATTCCCTGAAACAAAGATACAAAAGAAAACTTGAAAGAATGCAGCAGTCTCTGTCATATGTAAAGATCACTTTCATTTTCTTCAGTGACTTCCCCGCAGAATAATGTTAACACAGACCCAGAAGTATGATCTCATTCTTGACCTTTTCAAAACAGATGGGTTGGGGGATCACCATGAAAACTGCAACTTCATAATCTTCTAACACGGTTCAGAAACCATGCCAATCATTTGCACTGAATTAAGGCAATTTTCTGACATCATATTTCAATGACCTTGTGCCCAGGATCGAAAAAATACCTTGTAATTTGTTCTAGATGGCCCAAGCATATACCCAGCACTTCTGTGGGGTCCTATGGCAACACTATGGAGCCTTCCAGCAAAGCAATGTTCCAGAGGAGGAGAAGTATAAACACTGCAATTAACATTTTAAAGCCAAGTGTTCTTCTACATCTGTGTGGGCTTCACCTGCCTATGCTTCTTCCTTTCTGCAATGAATTGTCTTGTTACTGTTATCTATTTCTTAAGAGTTTTTACCAAGTTTTAGAACTCAATTGAATTTCCCAATTCAGTTTCAGGACAGTCTTATCCGCATCATACAACTCTGAGGAAAAAGTCTAGCCTAAATGGTGTGTTGCATGCTCTGCATACTGCTATAGTTGGATACATACAGTGGCTCTTCTCTGTGCCTCGGGAAAATCCCCTTGAAAATTGTTCAGCACATTGGGCTTTTACATACCAAGCCTAAAAGAGTAGTCACACATGCCACCAGACTTTAATATTCATGACCTTATAAAGTAACAAGGTCATCAGATCTATCAGATTACAATAAAATCCCCATGCCATTTTTGGCTTCTATAACCCCTCAAGCAGCAACGTAGAAGCCAGTGGCTCCGAGTCAGGCGCTGTCTTCTAGAATTCCATCAGTGACACTCACCATCTGGATCTGGAGATATTGTAGCATGGACAGTTTAGCTCTGTTATCAGGTCAAAGACATGCTCAGGATTTGTCTACACAAGGCGCTTTGGGAAAATTAATCTGGATCAACCAAGTGAAGTAAACTATATTGGATTTAAACTCTGAATAAGTATCTGCACAGGTGCTTAATAGTATTTAGTAAATCTGCATTAGAAGTCTATTGAGATTAACTTCTGTGTCTCACAGATAGGACTTTTTGATGCCAAGAACTCTAACAGTGGCAGTTTCTTAATAGAAACTCCCTAATGCGAGCCATAAAGCCTGCCGCCTTCTTAAGATTTTTTCAGGGCTAGGAGAGGCTCTATCTAAACCTTCAGTTCTTAACTAGGCAACAAGAGGAATGATGGTAGTTATGAGAGAAGTGATATATCCAGCAGATAAAAAGCTCATTATTATATATGGGGTTATAATGGGAGGCATTTGGATACTGTACATTTAAATAATGCCCTGCTGATATCAAGCTTTCCTGAAATTCAAATTAACGGGGCATTCCCAATGTGGAGATTTTGCCTCACTTTTCATAACAATTAATAGAGACCGGAAGTGATTCGTTACGCACCTGACACAAAAAGCAAAAACTGCATAACTTAACATTAGACATCTAAAATACAGATGTCTACCTCTGACCTGTCAGGTCATGCTCTACACAAATGGGTACTTCTGGGTGCAACTCCTCTCTAAAACAGATTAGATTAATTATATACTCAAAGTACCTACTTCTCTCTTCTGGCTATAAAGAAGTGTGATGTGACATGGTGTACGCTGTACACCTCTAAAGATAAATTATATTCATGTGTATCAAGTTTTCCCTAATATTTGTTTCATCTTGGCATGCCCTACTAAGTATGATCAAGTTAATGACTGTAGGTTTCAGATCTCTGGCTACATGTTGTATGTCCCCTGTCCCTGTGTAGGACATTTTCAGTGCATTTTCATTACATATCTGAACGAAAGTCATATTTTAATGGTTTATTTTTCTTTTGGTGTGTTCCAGAGATCCAACTGTTTTTTCTTTTGCTACAAATAGCATCTGAATGTCACTTGGCTCAAACACTAGTGTCTCAAGACACCATACTCACCTGCAGAAAAGACGGATGGAAAAAGGCTCTAGGGCAGTGTCTCACATCAGATTGCTCTAGCAGCCCCACTGCCCAGACTGTGACACCACATTAACCCTGACAGATGTACTTCAGCTTGTGAGCCCCGCCTCTCCAGTTTGATTTCAGTCAGGTTGGTGCCTCCCCTCATAGGCAGTGCCTTCACCTGAGGCCATAGTTTGGGAACTGCTGCTCCAGGCCTCATAAAGGCTCGAATTAAGTGTATATAGTCTTTTCTGGATAAGACTAGATGGTGACATACTAATCTAGTTTCCTTCTGCAACAGGATAACAGATGGGAGAAGCAGGAGGTGTCATATCTTGACTGTTTTTGACGCTGACATGTATTATTCTTCTACCTAAGACAGAGAAACACAGTTCAGAGGAAACTAGTATAGGATGAGTACAAACTGGCTGGGAAGTAATTCACTAGAAGCATTTATCAATGGTTAGTTTTTGAAATGGAAGGATGTGGGATTCCCCAGGAATCTGTGCTAAATTTGGGGCTTCTCAACATTTCCATTAACAACCTGAATGAGGGAAGATAAAATATGCTTATTCATTACTGCAGACAGAGGCTGCCAGCTCACTGGAAGACAGGACTGAAATTCAGATTATTTTGACAAATTGGAGAAGTAGTCTTAAAAATAGGTGGCAAATCAATAAGGACGTATGCAGAGTCTTGCACTTTCACACTGCACAAATACAGGCTAGGCAAGAAATGGTAAGACAGCAGCCCCGTAGAAAGGAGCTAGGGGAGCACAGCCAGGATATAATCAACTGCGCTGCTGCAATAAAAAAAAAAAGCAAACCCCATTGTGGGACACATGAAGAGTAAGACAGCCTTTAGGAGACCTGAGTTGCCTGCTCCCTCAGCAGCGGCAAGCTCTTAGCTGGAATACTGAGTCTAGTTTGAGATATGGCAAAAGAGAAATTGGAGAGAGTTCAGAGAAGAGACATAAGAATTGTCACAGGTCAAAAAAAAAAATATGACACCTATGAAGAAAAAGCAAGACTGGCATGGTTTAGTCTACAGATGACTACAGAAAACATGCCAAGAAAAGACTTCCAACATGAAGGATGGTTAAACACTGGCATAGATTGCATGAGGGGTGTGTGAAATCTCCACCCCTGGGTGTCTTTAGGAACAGGCTAGACAAATGGAAAAGACGGAGGGATAGCGGGTCATCAGGGCATAGGGAGAGGTTCAATGATCTCTGAGGTCCCTTCTAACACTATTTTCTAGGACACAGTCATTCTGCATCTTCTAAACTTTTTGTTGTGAGTAGTTGTATTTAGAGTAATTGTGCAAAGACCAGCATTTCTCATTCAGCATCCTGGAGCTGAATGAACCTGAGCTTTTTACTTTTTATAAATTCAGTAAGTCCGCTAGTTCTCAGAGTTCACTGCACTAAAGCTAAGGCAGTTAGACAGCCTGCTTTTATAATGCTTTCATTGAATAAATTTGCAAAGCTGCTACCTAGAGTCTACACTATTGCTCAGCACCACTTTGTTAATTTGGAATCCAGATCTGGTGACTGATTTAGGAAAACAGTTCAGCTAATCCCTAGTGAATAGAAATCCTCAGCCTAAGATTCTATGGCTCACCAGATTCCCACATGTGCAAATGCAGCAGCTGCCTTGCAAAGGGAAGTTAAAATATCAAGTACAAACTTTAGGGGGTTTTCACATGACATGCTTATTTTCCTTCCTCGGAGATCTAGGGCTCCAAAAGGAAGGAGTAGAGACAATCACAAACTTTCCCAGTAGACCACTTTTGTAGTAAGGTGGCAAGTGCACGTATGTATTCTAGAAAGCTCTTTGAGGGCAGCAATTCTGGCAGGACAACGTTCAGAGCTACTGTTAAAAAACCTAATTCTGCTAATTAGCCTTGTCTCGTTTCTTCAATCAGCCGATACAATTAGTGTGCATACCCACGTGATATCAATAACCTATATATTTTAAACTATTTCCATGTAATTGCCTTCTGCATGATAAAACACATTCAGGCAGAGTACTATGAATTATAATTCCTCAGTGAGAGCTTCTGGGAAGGCATTCGTTGTTATGGGAAGGTCCCTGTGCAAATTGCTTCCTGCCTGATAGGAAGCCCTTGATTGACCCACAATCTGTTGAGCTTTGGGAGACCACACAAGGCCCAATTTTTCACTCAAACTTGGCATGAGGTGGGCAAGCAGCTGATTTTCTTGAGATGTTGAGATAGGCCAGTTGGTCAGACATATGTTATGTACTGTACCTGCTCCTGCAGTAGCCATCCAAATTTAGAAGTAAATGAATAAATGTAATGAAAAAAACTATTTTAATTATGACAACAATGAAAAGTAATTTCTTCCTCAAAATTATTATAGAGACATAATAACCGCTCTCAGATAAGTCCTTCTGAGTGGCACTGCATTAGTGAATAGTTCTAGTGGAGCTGAAACTAGTTTTTACTGAAGACAAGCACAAAAATTCCACCTAGCCATACTCGTGAGAATATCCCCCAACTACAATTCCTTCTATTGTCATATTATTTACAATATGAGTTTTGAGAGCATTATGTAAGTTTCCCAGTTATATACTGATTTATATATGACCCTGGATATCTCAGATGCATGCCTCCCTCTTCTCATTCTTGCTGTGCCCTCCCACCCCACTTTTTTTCACTTTCCCTCTCCCATACTTTCTTGCACTGTTTCTGAGGTTTCTTCTTTTTCCTTCCAAATGAAGTTGTATGGGATTAACTTTGGAGGCTCTAAGTACCTTTTCAACAGACTGATGTTTCTCTCCTGTTCTCGGGAGCTAAGAGATTTACTTCTACAATACTTTCACCTCCTGCCAATTACAAAATGGAGCTCAGTTCTGTAACAGTGCAGTGCAGGACACTAGACCAGAACAGCTGAACTCCCTTCATTAGAAGCAGGATATTCTTCTCCAGGGTTACTTTCTAGTAAATGTACATTTACAGGTGCAATGAGAGATCTTTGATATAATGCCTAAGAAAAAAATGAGGCTCAAAATCTAAAGCTACTCAGATACTTACCTCCTACTACCCAACAAGAAATATTTAAACAGGAGTCAGATGCCCAAGGATCCCAGATGACATTTGGGGATCCAGGTCCCATCTGAGCTACCCAAGCACCAAATAATTCAAGGTGCTCTCAGATGGATGAGAGTCTCATGTGGAAAACTTTGCCAAAGTTTCTGAACTAAACATACTTCTGGGCAGTGAATTAGGTGTCGCTGGTCTGTTTCCTGAAATCTGTGTCAGAGATAGCTGACGTGTACTAGAAAGGGTTGTGTGTTACATGTGGAAAGCAAGGGTCTATACAAAGATGTGTTGATTGTGTTAACTTAGTTACAGTTTTTGTAGTGTCACACGTAGTTGAGCCACTCACTTGAGCTGTAATAAGAGGCAAGCTGCATTTACTAGAACAAGGTAACTATTTTGTCATAAGCAAATACTTTCTGAATATCATTTTACACTGACATGCTTCTAATAACTAACAAGACTTCCTTTTCATATAACATTTTATAATTTTTATCTGTCTTGCTTACATCCTTAGGCCATCGTGGCTATGACATGACTATCACATTTTATAAGCATGCCATAACTCTCCATAATCACTGTAAGTCAGTATACAGAATTGCTGTAATGAGTTAGATGGTTTCTGGACTCCCCAAAAATGATCTTACCCAAGTAAGCTTATAAGCCAAGTAGGCAACATACAAACAAGAACAGGGTGTAACAGCTGATAAAAAAATTAAAAAAAAATACCTATTAAAGTGAAGAAATGCTAATCCTGAGGACACATTCTTCTCCTTCAGATGTTTTCCCCAACACCTGCTTGTTTCTTTGTGGGGAAGAATGACTGCAATATAAGGAAAAAGAGACATAATTGGTACAGTACCTATAAGCTAGATGCTACCATATCCAAACTTCAGGGACCCAGCCTCTCAGGCAGGATACGAAGTCCCAAATCAAGTGCTTCAATTTGCTGTGAAATATGTGAGAAAATCTGGACTCTCAGAAGAGCAACAAATACATAGTTGCACATTAAGTCACATAGAGTTAGGTGATGCAACAGGCCAGGCATGTGAAGCTTCCGAAATCTCATTTCTCTCTAGAGTTTGCATACCTTGAAGCAACAACTCAAAACCAGTTTGAATTCTAGGCTGGAACCTAGGACCATCCTTAAGCACTGAGCATTGCTAGTATGAGTGAGCACTTCAGCAGGAGCAGTACTATTACATCTGCACATTGCAAATCTCCCTGGCCACAAACACATACATTTCATTACCCAAACTACTTTCATTTCTATCTATGCAGATGTACATTACAGATATCAAACAAAGTTTCTCCATACATTAGCCCTTTAGTACACTAATTGTTTTGGTTACTCTTCCCTGAATTCCCTCAAAAGCACTTATTAATTTATGACTGAGAAGTAATATGAATTAATCTATTAAAATGAGGAAATACACATTCAGATGTATGCAGAGAAACATTTTTTTCTCTATTTACTCTTAATTTACATCTTGATGAGTCAAATCCCCACTGTTACATTGCCAAGTCAAATAAAATTTCACCAGCGATTAAAGTTGTCCCGTGGGATTGTACAAAACACACATCTTTAATGAATTTGGTCCGCTAAATGCACATGGCCAAGAAAGAGCTGCATTTTATATCTCTAAGCAAAAGTAATGAAGAAAACATCTTTTCAGAGCCACCAGCATTTCAGAGTGCAAATAATTTTCAATTTCAATAGATGAGTATTGATATGTTTGATATAACTCTATATATCTCTCTATATAAAGTCATCTAAATTATTCTCCTGGAACCGCTGTCCCACACTCACAGATACATAAGGTACTCCAGCAGCTTTCAGCTTGCTTGGGAGCTCTAAAAGGCCACGGCTGAGATGCAAACATAACTCGACTTCTAAAAAATAATTTAAAAAAAAGTTTATGGCAGTTCTTTATTTTTGTCTTTTGCCCTTTAGTTTCCAGCTAACGGGCCCGATTCTGCCACCACAAAGGAACGGGCAGAACGAGGTCTGTTAGCGGGAGCATTTCGGGTCGCCACCGAGCCGGAGCGGGAACCGCCGGTGGTGCCGCTCCGGGTGACACGCGTGGGCRGACCGGAGCCCGGTGTCTCCAGGAGGGGGGAGAAAAACCCCAAAACGAGGGAGGAAACCACAAGATGTATTGGGTGCAGCTGTAGAGAAGGCAGAAGGGGTTGATGTTATCAGCCGTCTTTTCGAGCTCTGGGCTAGATGATACTGATTTTTACACGGAAGAGATGCGGACACTTCTTGAACGCCGCAGCACGGCAGCCCCGTGTTACCGGAGAGCGCGGAGAGAGGCGGCGGCTGGCTGTAAGGAGCCCTGCGCGGAGGGCCCGGGGCCAGCTCCCGCAGGCCAGCCCCTCCCCGCACGGACCTTCCGCAGCGGCCGCCCATAGGGCGAGGCGAGGCGGGCCGGGGCCGGGGCCGGGGCCGGGGCAGCGGGTGTCCCCGGTGCGCTCTCCGCTAGGAGCGGGGGAAACCGAGGCCGAGGCTCAGCCTCTCCGCGGCCCGGCCCCAGGTGCGGCGGCGGTGCCGCAGGCAGCTCCCTCCCTTCCTGCCTCCCTGCCCTGCCCTGCCTCCCCCCGACCCGGCTCGGCTGCTCGCTCCTCCTGGCGCTGCCCTCTCCCAGCCTGCCCAGCGCTGCCCCAGCTGTCCCAGCACCGTCCCGGCACAGTCCCAGGATGTCCCAGCACTATCCTGTTCCAGCATTATCCCAGCACAGTCCCAGACTGTGCCAGGACAGTCCCAGCACCATCCCAGGATGTCCCAGCACTATCCTAACTGTCCCAGCACTGTCCCAGCACTATCCTAACTGTCCCAGGACAGTCCCAGACTGTCCCAGCACTGTCCCAACTGTTCCAGCACTGTCCCAGACTGTGCCAGGGCAGTCCCAGCCTGCCCCAGCTTTGTCCCAGCACCGTCCCAGCACCGTCCCAGGATGTCCCAGCACTATCCTAACTGTTCCAGGACAGTCCCAGCACCGTCCCAGCATTGTCCCAGCACTGTTCCAGGACAGTCCCAGCACTGTCCCAACTGTCCCAGCACAGCCCGAGCACAGTCACAGATTCTCCCAGCGCTGTCCCAGACTTTCTCAGCAGACTCGTAGACTGTCCCAGCGTAGTACCAGCACTGGCCCAGCACTGCCACAACTCCTCCGCGGGTACCCATCTTCCTCCCACGCGTCCTCCGGGTTGCCTTATGGCGAGCCTCGCCCCCCGTGTACCAGCCAGGCGGCACGAAACGGAGGGACTCGGCGAGTGCACCCCTCGGTGACAGTCCCAGGGCCACGGGAAGGGTTAATCGTTCCCCGGGACAGCTCATGGCCACTGCCACAGAGACACAGACGGGAAAAGGAGCCGGGGGCTCTGCCGATGGGACCCACAAGTTGCTTTGCAGCCCAGCTGTAGTGTTTGCAGAGTTACCGTGCGCAGGGAAACGCCAGCAACGCTTCAGCTCCCCCAGAAAAGTCCGAGCACGCACAAATCCGCAGCTCGGGGTGTCAAGTTAGCAGAAAATGGCCGAACACAAGTTTCTTTTGCATTTTCCTCCCAGAAAAAAAAAAAAATAAACTGAACCCGGGAGATAAATGACTGTCTGGTGGTAAATACTGACCAGCAGCAGCAGCTGGAGACGAATCACCACACTGTCAGCATTTTAATCGCAGCGTTTAGAGGAAAGGGAGAGAAAGCGAGATCTCCGGGCTGCCGCAACTGCCTGCACGCCCACTGGTTTCACTGGCTCGAGTGTCTGCGAGAAAAAGATAAGAGGCTGGTGCAGAGAAACAATTAAAACAAACAAACAAACAAACAAAACCTAAGAAGCACTAATGACTCGACAGTAGCTGCAACCCTGCAGAACTGCTCGTCCCGGCTGCGGAGCGCAGCGCAGGTGGCAGCGGGTGTCAGTGCAGCGCCCGGTGGTCCCCGGTCCCTCTGCCCTGCTCAGGGCGGCCAAGGGGGCACCGGCGGAGCGGGGGAAAACGAATACGGGTCGCAGGGAGACCCCGCTGCCGGGAGGCTCGCCCGCTGCCCCGCGGGGAAACCTGCGGGCGATGGAGATGGCGCCTGGGCGGTACCCGTGGACCACCGGACAGGCGGCGGTTAACGGAGGGCTGCCCCGCGCTCCGAGGGTGATCGAAAAGGAAAGTCTGAAATTCCCACAAACACACGCTTTTTGGGTTCAGCGGAGCGGGGTGGAAATGGCTGTCATTAACTACCAGGTCCTGAAAGTTTTTCTKGCTTTTCAGGGAGTCAGAAGTTACTTTTCGAGGTGGTATCATTATTGTTTCTGTCTTTACATATTTCCAATACACCGGAAAGTTTCCATCCGAGCAATGTGAACATTTTACAGTAACTACTCATTTTCCCGGAAGCCAAAACTAGCCTGGGAAGCCGATCCGCAGCGGGCTGCCAGCGGCTCTCCACCCCGCTTCGCCTGACCAAGAGCTGAGTGTGGAGATGGCTTCAGTGCCTGGACCCCCCTCCGGCACCCGGCCCCGCCGCTGATAACCTCCCCGGGAGCAGAATCGGGCCCCGCCGGAGCTCGGTATCTTCCCCGGACGAGTGAATAACCGAGAAGAAGCGACTATCTCAAGCCCAAAAGGAGGTTACACTTGAAAAAAAAAAACAGCTGCTGCTGCTTTTTTACAGCGATATTCCAGCCTTTTCCGACTCTCTAAGCTTTTTTGCTTAATTGCACCGTTTGACCTTCTGCTAAAAGGAGGCGATTCTTCCCTTCTTTCTATATGCTAAATAACTCCTTATGTGCCGGGAGAAATAAAAGTATCAACAGGCACCCAAGGTGCCGAGTATTTGCATTTGGTATTTTTTAACGACGAGATTTGAAATCGCTTAATTTAATTATGCCAAATAGAAAGATAACATAGGCGTCTGTAAAGCTCAAACTACCTGAATTTACACCCAAATACACGCCAAGTTTGACAAGAGATGAAACCGGTAGCCCCCGTGCCACCGGGGTGGGAGAGGGATGGGGGGGACACAGAAGTATGGGCTTGGGAACATCTCCGAGGAAAAGGGTGTCCGAAAACAGGACGCTCAGAAACCTGACATCGAGGGGATGAGCTGGATGTTGAGCCTGGCAGGAAAGCGAGCCGTCACACAGAGATTTAGTTATTATCAGCCAAATCTTCGGACTGGGGACCGAAAAGGGGAGAGATATTTAATATTTGCTGCTGGAGAGAAGCGAGCTCCCCGTGCCCCCGGCCCCGGTGCCCGGCAGACCCTCTCCAGCCAGGGGCGGCTCGGGGGCCACGGAGGGCATTTCTGAAATGACACCCCCTCCTCTTGGCCACAGCTCTGAAATAATTAAAGTTAAAAAAAATAAAAAATAAAAAGAGCAAAAGAAAAAAAAAAAACAACAGGAAAAGACAAGTCGTCGCTGGGACACCGCTATCCAAACCCAGGTTACTTTATTTCTTTCGCTAAGGGTTGTCGTTATTTGCTGTATAGATCCTCCCGCCAGTCATTCGTGACGAGCACGTTTTAAAGCCTCCACTAATTTACACAGAACAAAGACACTTTCCAGCTACGCTAGGAAATAAAAAGAAAAAAAAAAACCTCCGCTCAATTAAAAATAACGATTTTGTTCTTGGACAGCTACCAGCTCTTTGCTCTTACCGTCCCGGGGCTTTCATTTGACCTCAGTAACACCCTGAAAGGCTACAATCATTTTGCATACATTGCATCGTACCTTTTCGCTCCTGCAATACAGAGCAGTACCGAGCTGACCGCAGGCTGCTCAGATAGCTAGTTTGTTCGGTAAAAGAAACGTGATGAGGCGCACGGGGTTAATTAAATCTTGCAGAGATTCGGTTGGTATGAGCAAAAAACATCCAGTCTTTAACAACCTGGTCGCACACGCTGGATATAAATAACGAAGTCTGAAAAAATAATTACGAAATTACGCAGCTCTAGATACACAAAAAAAAAAAGTTTCCAGACCGAAAAAAAAAAAAAAAAGCCCCAAAATCTCGGTAGAAGTGATTCGTGTTAACTGCGGCTGCTGATCCTTCAGCTTCGCTTCGACGCGCAGATCACGTCCATTCCCTCCACAGGTTTCCCAAAATCTCGCTTTTCGAGCCCATTCTGCCGGCTTGCCGGCACGGAGAGCAATTTGGGGGAACGGAGCGCCCGCCCTCGACCCCCTGCGGCGCTGCCCAAGCCCTCTGGAGGCGCTTGAGCGCGGGGCAGGGGGAGGTCGGCAGCTCCCGGAGCTGCCCCGCAGAGCGCGGAGGGCTGCGGCACGGGGGAAGCCGCGGGGCTCCCGGAGAACTGCCAAGCCCATCGCCGAGGAAGAGAGCGGGATGCCGGAGTGGTTCCCGCTTCGCTGGAAGCGGAGACGCACCGTGTCAACCCCGGCAGAGCCAAAACCCTTCTCACCCCCTCCTCCCTCACACCCCCCTCCTCCCCAGCTGTATCTGATTTTTMTTTTTCTTTTTCTTTTTTTTTTTTTTTCCTTTCCTTCCTAAGCACAAATGCCTTCTCCCCTGCCTTTGACGTTTGGGGCTTGTGAGCCAGAAGAGCTCTGAAGTGGCGGTTACCACCGCTCTCTTTCCGTGACACCACGGGGGAATTTTGGGGGTTCTCTGAAAAAATCAGGCAAGCGAAGGCGTTGACTTTATTTGGTGATGGTTGGCAGCACCCGCCTAGCGCAGAGCCGGAGGTGGCTGCGCGACCGTGGCTCATCCCCACGGTGAGGCAGCGGGGACGTCCCCCCGTGTCCCGCTGTAAACTCATGTCAAACAGGGCTTGGAGAGGTGCCATTTCCCCGCCGAGAAACAATCCTTCCCAAAATCAGAGCCGGCGGTTTCCTGCCCCCCTCGCTGCTTAGGGGCACAGGGAGCTGCTTTCAATTGCTACCTCCAAATTTCGCTGGTTTCTTAAGAAGGGAGACTGAAATATCACTATTGCAGGAAACGCACAGCTGCTAAAAGCTGTTAGTAAAGAGCATCAAATCAACTCCCCACCACTGCTGTGAAAGTTTCTTTTTTAAAAAATAAAGGAAAGGAAACTGGATTTGATTTCTGCGTCTCGTTTTGAAATGCGGTGAGTTGCCAGACTTGGCCAATAAAATCCTAAAAGTTTGCAAAAAGATATCAGTAATAATGATTAATAATACCAAAAGCAGCGCTCGGAGCGGTGTGCAAACCCGGTAAACGCCTGACCGGAAAATCCAGGCATTTGGAGCTGAGTTTTGTCGTTTCAGTTTGCCTGCTGATGTCAACGGTGTGTCGATAAATAAGAAGTGAGAATTGAGGGGGAGCGGCGGGGGGCAAGGGAGCGGCAGCAAGCGGTTCTTTCCAAAAGGCGGAGTTTTTTGAGGTCATTTAATCTCGACTCTTTCGTCATTTTGAATATAAAAGAAAGCTGACCGGCTGATTTTCCCAGTCCCTCGCCCGGCTGGGGTGATGCAGTAACTTCACGCACAGATTGCTTTAATCAAGATGTTAAAACATTCTTGGTTCTTCCCCTAACGCTGACCGTGCGTTTAATAAAAGGTCGGTGTAACTGTCCCGAGCTTGCTGCAAACTGGATTAAACTATGAGTCTTGAGAATGTGGACATTTGGAGCTTAATCGTTGCTACTTTTATATTACATTACAGAAGGATTACGGAAAGCTGTTTGGTAAGCTTTTGATAGGAACTTCAGAGTTTCCTCGTCTATCTCAAGAGCAAAGCAGTGCGCAACACGTAGTAACTTTTCCCTATAAGGCATCTATTGCCCGGTGCAGGAAACAATCGGTAACCTTTCGGAAAATAAAGTACAGTTCTTAAAAACTTGGGAAAAAACCCTTGTCCTCCTCCTAAATGATCTTTCCCCCTCACAACCAGACGGTAAACCACGCCACCGAAGCAGGCACAGTGCTCTGTCCGCAAACCTGCAAAAAAAAAAAAAAAAAACCAACCAAAAAAACCCAAAACGCGGAGGCATTCCTGGCGGCAGAAGTGAAACCGTCTCGATCCAGGCGAGTTTATTTGTAAACCCGGGGAGCGGCGAGCCCGGCGGCGGCGGGTCGGGGGGGTCGGCTCCGCCCGCGGGGTGCGCGGTGGCGGCGGGCGCGGGAGCGCGGAGGGACCCGCCGGGGCTGCGGCTGCTGACTCAGAAAAGCAATGTAGGTCATAACGAGTTTCCTTAAGCTACCTAAGTTCGAACAATTCAGCTTTTCTTTAGAGACTTCCAGAGTGCTCTTGCGACATTTCTGGACGCCGTGGCTTTTGCCGAAGGTCGGCCCCCGGCTCTGAGCGATCCGGCCGTGGCGAGGCGAGCAGCGCCCGGGGCAGGCAGCGCCCGGGGCAGGCATGCCCGCTTCTCGGTACCCACGCGTGCCACCTCTCGCTTTTATCTTCCCTCGTCCACTTCCATCGCAACGCTACTTTTTTTATTCTTTTGTCTCAGAGGCGTGTTTCAAAAAAAAATTGTGCCAGTGCGTCACACTCCCATTTTCTTCTAAATTTTCAGAGAAGAAGCAAGCGAATTGCCTACCTACTCTCTATTCAGTTCAGTTCCTCCCAGGAAGGCTTGTTCACGGTTCATAGTTTGGATCTATTCTTTATTACCACTATTTACTACTTTCCACCACCAGTCAATTTTTACACCACCAGTTAAAGGGCTGTTAAAAGAGTTCACTTTTGCCACGGGTTTTGCACGCAAAATACGGTCCGTCTTTCGAGTGACATCGAACACTGTTCATCTTCGAACTAGGTAATTTTCGTTATTTTCTCTTTTTTCCCCATCTTCATTCTTTTTTTTTTTTTTTTTTTTTTTTTTTTTAACCAAAGCAGAGCAGCAGTCGATTCGCTGCAGTCCCCCCGGCGATCCCACGGAGGACGAGCAAGCGTCGTGTTCTGTCGCAAGAGCAGCGAAGTGGGACGGAGATCTCGCTGCCAAGCACGAAGTTGTAGCGGAGAGGAAAGCCTGGGGTCAGGGGACGCTTCAAGAAAGGCACCACACTAACGGGTTTTATTTTATTCACTCGGAGCTTTCCCCAACCATTACCTGCGCTCCCCGCTCCCCAGCGCCGCGCTGCAGCAAACAGGGGCCGTGCGTGGGCTGGGGCGGGGCGGGAGGGGGAGATTTCCGAGGCACTCGCACTCTCCCCCAGAAAATCATCATCGGGAAGGCATCCGTTGTCACGAAGCATAACTAAGAGGGGAAATCATCCGCCCATAGATTTCAGGAAAGCAAGGAGCGGGGGAAAAAAATCCAAACCTCGCCCGGTCCGACGGCCGTATTTCTGCTGGGCGCACGCATCGCCCGCGTGTCCATCACGGGCGTTTTTAGGGCGATCACACAACCGGTGTCAGGGTCACGCACGCCTCCAGCCTTCCTCTTTCCCTCCAGCTCCTCTCTAACCCCGCAGTGACACCCCGCCGGCCTTGGTGCTAGCGAGAGAGGATTTCCCCGTCTAAACATAGAAGGTTTTGCCAGCGGAGCAGGAGTCCCGTGAATGTTTCCCCGAGCATGTTACAAGCAGCAGCACCAGCAGCTCCACGGAGCCCCGAGGCCGGAGCCGGGAGCGCCCGGCAGGCTCGGGCAAGCCCGGTCCGGGCCTCCGCCCGCCCGGGGCACGGCGGCTCTGCCTCCCGGGGCGGGAGGGGCGAGCCCTCCCTCTCCAAAAAAAAAAAACAACCCGAGCTGAAAGAAAAAAAAAAAGACGCTTTTTTTTTTTGAGGCTTGCTACCCTGCGCCGTCCCCGCCGGTGGAAAGCTCCCCCCGTCCCACGGCACCCGAGGGCGGTGGCCGGGGTGACCGTAGGCGCTCGGGACGGGGAGGGAAACGGGGGGTGGGCAAAGCTCGGGACCCATTTGGGAACACGTTCCCCAGCCTTGGCGGCGGTGGAAGGCCCTCCTCTGGTGTTTGCAGTTTTCTTTGTTTACATTCAGTTTAGAAACATTGGCCTTCGGCCAGAAAAGCGCCGGTTCCCGCCCCCCCCCCCCCCCCCCATTCCTTCTCGGATGGCGGAGGAGACTTTTAACTTTCACGACCCCCGGGTCTTAAATCCCCTCGGCTCCCCAAATTAACCCTTCGGCCGGAAAGAAAACGGGGCTGGACAATGCGTGCACCTGCCCTCGGAGCTTTCAACCGAGGGGTCGCAACAGGTTTCTACCAGGGAATGGAGGCGCACCGGGGGATGCAGGTGGAGGGTACCGGTTCGGTTCGGCGCGCTTCGCCTCGCGGCGGGGCGCGGGGCCCCGCCGCTCGGTTCGGCGCGCCTCGCCTCACCGCCCGCGGGGCGGTGCTGTGCGGCGGCAGCCGGGCGGGGAAGCGGCGCGGTTCTCCCCGCCGCCGCACCGCCCGGTTCCCCCCGGTGCTCGGAGCGGCTGCGGCGGCGGGTGGGGAGAGCGCTGAGGTCGCTTGTAGGCGCCGAGCTTGTGTGTGTGTGTGTGTGTTCCCCGGCTCCTCCACCCCGATATCTCCCCCCCACCCCCGCCGCCTCGGCGAGGAGTAAGTGCCACCGCTCCGCCTTCTCCTTTTCGCAATGTTGACGCAATCTATAAATAGTGGAACAAAAGGACCAACTTCCTCGCAGCTTTGCTGAAACTGCACAAAAAAGGCAACCGGGGGGGGGGGGACACGGTTATTTTTTGATTTTATTTTTCTCCGGTTAAAAGGCGAATCCTCCCTCCTCCCCCGCACACACACGCTACTGGAAGATTATTTATATTTTTTTTTCCTCGCTGTCTCCTATGCTGGCAACGTCCTGCGAGTGGCTATTTTGCTTTTGCACCGAGAGAAGGGCTTCCACCCCTCCTCTTCTGACAGTAAGTGCCATTTAGCTACTGCCTTTTCTACGGGG
>JAYKAV010003288.1:897737-948318 GCA_035582835.1 Phoebastria nigripes | reverse complement strand
GGGGGGACACCCCGCCCGCAGCAAGTTGCCGTGCGGCGGAGGGCACCTTAGACTTGTTTACCGCTCGGCGCGGCGCTCACCGGCGTGTTTACCCTGCACACACGACGCGGGGCTCCCCCCCCACGCCTCGCTCCCCCCCTCCCCAACCCCTTCCCTCCTCCGCGCCCCGGGGGGGTGATAAGCGGAGCGGGGTTTAAAGGGGGGGGTGCGCGGTCAGGAGATGCTGATACGATCACGCGTAAAACAACACCACCCCCCCCTTTGCCAGTCGGATCGGTGCAAGCGCAGGCAGTTACTGGCCGGAGGGAGAATTACATCATCCCCTGCTCCAGTGATGCTACCTTTCGTGCCGCTACCATGCGCGCAGGGAAACAAGCGGGGGAGCGCCTCCCCCCCCACTCCGGCTCGGGCTTGCGCCCGAGCCGGAGTGGGGGGGGAGGCGCGCCCCCGCGTCACTCACACACACACACGCCCGCCCGAATGTTTACAGCGCTCACACAGGCGTATTGTGACGTCGCCTGACTGACAGCCCGCCGCGCCAACGGGGGGGGGGCGCGGCCCCCCGACGCCAAGGCATTACATGGGCGCCCCGCCCGCCTTTCCCCCCCCACCTCCACGCCGCGCGGGCACCGAGGCTGTGAGCGGTTCCGCGTAGGGGGGAGCCGAGCCCAACACCGAATACTTCAAAAGTTAAATGAAACTTAGACGCTCTAGTATTGGGGTGGTTTACATGATGCCGATTAATTTGCGCTTATGACGTTTTGTGACGTTTTAAGCGCATACTACACGCTCGAGAAGCGATTTCGTGTGAGAGGCGAAGTGTGTTTGTAAGCGTGGGACATCTGTGAAGTTACACCGCTGCCTCAAGTCCTGCCCAGCCCCTTGGGAGCAAGCTGGGACGCGAGGGCCCGTCTGCTGCCCGGGAACACGCTGCTGGCAAGGTTTGGCACAGGGACGGCGTGAGCGTAGAAGCTGTCATAGCGGTGGCCTTGTACACTTCATTGTCCAGAGTGGACAATAAAAAGCTGATTTTTTTTTTTTTTTAAACGGGAAATAGGTTTAAGCACCGAGGACAAAATCTAAATTTCACACATCGTATGCTTTCCCCAGCGTTACGAGTGTAATGTTATAGGGTTAGAAACTTGCTGCAATATGCTACTGGGGGGGGGAAGTGGGGTTTTTTTACTCAGTCTGTGAAAATATTGAAGTAGTACTTACCCACTGCAAAGTCAATAAATCCGTATCACACTAAAAACAACAAAAAGTGTTTTACAAACTGATACTTGTCAAGAATTGTTTGCCAGAATGCAGCAGTGTAAAATTATTGCTAAAACATCAGTGTTTACTCACTGCAAAATTCAAGTCACCGTGAAGCCCTGTTTAGTAGTACACACAGTTTTTAATGTGTTAATGGTTTGGGTTTCTTCAAAGTGTATTACTTTTTGAAGTCTGGGTGTTTCTATTTGTGCAGAAAATAGACTGAGAAGCTTTGAGCTCCTACTGTTACAAAAGTTAAAAGGAAACAAAGTTGAGCTGCTAAGTCGGCAGTCTGGAATGAGTCAATAGTATCTCCTTTGTCCTGCTAGCTTTCTCTGCTGTGGTGGATCTTTGCTCTATTTCCTCTGCACAAGCAAACGAGCATTTCTACCCTCAGTATATTTAATAGACTTTACAGGTCTCCTGGCTTCTAAATATTCTGACCCACCAGTAAAATTCAAATGCATCTGCCTTTCCAGGCTGTATACAACAGTTGCGATACCGTCAATGACAGTACGCTCATTTCTTTAACAACGTAGATACTTACACATTTTCCATTGTCTATAATTAATGGGGCAAATTATTCTTGCTTTGTTGTAGTAAGTCTTCATAAGGGAACAAATATGCGTTTTTGAAGTATTCCATCATCTCTTGTTTTTACAAAAAAAAAAAACCAAAAAACAAAAAAATATTGGGACAGAGACACGAAGGAGATGTAAATAACTCCCCCCCTCGTTTACTTGGGGATTCCCTGGGAGTCTCAGAGGGCAAGGAGGTAACATAGCTGGCTTTTACAACAGGATCACAGGTCCTGACACAGGGTCACAGAGAATCTATGCTTGGCTAGCCCTGTGCTCCAGTTTTGTTTAGCTGGTAGCTAGTCCCTTGAGGGACCAATGTCAACTTAAGCATGCTAACTTCTACAAGCAACGGGTTGGCCAGTGACCGAGAGCTGTGACTGGCTCCTGGAGGGAGGGCTCCCTAGTTCTGCTGCACTTGGAGCTCGAGTGCTGCTGCCAGGCTGCTTCTGCAGCTCTGGAGCTTGTCACAGAAAGAAATCAAAGTGGCAACAGTATAAAGCAAACCCCAACGCTGTCCGTTTTCTGAAAACAAAAGGTGGGTAGATGTATTAGGTGGATTGGAGAAGGGGCTTGGGTAGGGATGTGGTTTATGGACTGAGGCACAGAAACTGGAGCCAACTCCCATCACCGTGAGCTAAGTTTCTGCGTACCTCAAACCCACTTTACTCTCAGATTCTGGCCTTGGGATTGGTATTAGTTGTTCTGCAGATCTGTCACACTCCCAGAGATGATAAACAAATGTTAATTCAATATCCCACATGTAAAGGCATTAGTGTTCAGCAAATAAAATAGCAGCATACTTTCTCGGTATTACGTATATGTCTTAAATTAATCCATTAAGGAAGGAGGTACATATATATATATATATGCACACACACATACATATCTCCTCACATTAATAGCCCCTTCTGGTTTAACTATCAAAAAGCATTGGAGACTAGAGTTGGGTTGCTAGAGTACAAAGAAAAGTGAAACTGTATTAACTCACTGGGAGGTTGAAACCTGTATTTTAATATATACAGTATGTATAATTTTATGTTACAATACAAAGGCTTTTTAGGTCTGCAAGATCAAGACAATATTTTTTTGGTTTTATAAAAATATAGCTTGTTTATTATTAATTTATCTAGGCCTGCTTTTCTTTTGATTACCTGAATTACATAAATAAGTAATTTAGCATATGATTATCTGAATGACCATTCCTTTCCCTTTTCACTCTTGAAAAAGATTATCAGTCAACTTCTGCTGTAGTGTTGTATCTGTGACCATTTTGACTGTACCATTTGGTGTCTGACACTTATTATTTTTTAAATATAATTTTGTACTTCCCCCCCCAGTTCTTTAAAAAATGCAGCCTCATAATTCCTAATGATAACAAGCAATTTTCTCTGGTGACCATAGAGGCCTATGGTATTAATTTCTTCAGCTTTCATTTAAAACTCTAAACACATTTCTATCTTTTCAGTTGTAAAGGGTGTTACTAACTTCCATTTGGAAATTTGACTGATACAGACAGCATAGTCTTCCTGGTTCTGCAAGCAGGCAGTTCCAGTGTTTCAGCTTTTGCACAGTAGCACTTTAACAAACAGCAGCCATGCATAACTAACAAGACTGCAAGTCCAGTTACTGCTTTTTAGAAGCCTGTACCCAGCTTTTAAGTTATCCGAAATGTCCATTTTATATTGTTGCAGACATATGACAGAACTATTAACAGCAGGAAACTGTAGTAGTTATTCACAATGGATAAGATACAGGGGGAGAAAAAAAGTTTTAAAAAATGGAGCCTGAGGCGCAGGAAGAAAGCAGCACAGCTCCAGCTATCCTTTTATAGTAACTGGTGTTTTATGGAAAGTGGGAAAGAAAAGAAAACTCTCTCTTCCTTCCAGCAGCTAGCCAGTGATGGCATGACCCTTCTAACTGAAGACTGGTAGCATTCTTGGATAAATCTTTATGCAGGTTTCACTTCTAGTATCTGGAAATTAGAAGTATTATTTTCCCCAGTTCCTTCTCTTGAACTTACTTCTGGATTCTGGGTCTTATCCTCTAGCTATGTTGATGGATGTCTAATAGAACAAGTTTGGCATTAATGCTTCATAAAAAGTAATATATCTTTCAGAATATTTTAAAGTACTCTAGTAGTTTTCATGAATATTTTCTACATGTACAGTTAACATTCTGAATACTACATATGTATAGATTATATTAGCTAATCAAGGCATTACTTTAAAATGTGTACATAATGTGTACAAAAGATACACCTAGCACAGACTAAAAAAGTGCTCAGCATGGATTACAGCTACAAATAAATCTTTTGTAAAAGATGAATGGAAATTAGGAAATCAGTAGTAGTTCATCAGATGAGAAATATGCCCTTTAGACTGCACGAAGAAGTAAAAAATAAATATGCCGAAAACTAGGCAACACTAGCTGGCAAAACAGAATATTGAAACCACTGTACTTTTTCAGGACTCTTAGTATCCTTGTTTCTGGCTGAACGTGGTATGTGCATGAACATCCTTTCTTATAAAATAATAAATTTCACAAAGATTCCACTGTATGACAGTGTACTGATTGGCTGTTACAACTACTGACTAAATATTAATTTTGGTAGTCTTTCCAAGTTAAATCTATGAACTACTATATCTGGATAACTTTTAAATCCCTACCCAAAAGTGAAACTCCAACAAACTGATTTCCTGACTTGCACATTGTCTACCCTTGTTTGTAAAGATTTGTTTAGTAATTTACTTTAGTTTGTCAATTTTACTTTTATTAGTTGGTTAGAGAAATATTAGATAGTCTCTTTTGATTTGGAGTTTATTTCATTTTAGTTTTACAACACTAAACAGTGCAATAAACACTGCAGACTAACTAGAAGGAGCTCCACATTAGTGCAATCACTTCCGTTTTGTAACTCCTACAGATTTTTATCCCTTACAAGCAATGATTTACATACCAGTGAGGGAAAATGAAAATGAGGGGGAAGCTCATTATAACCCTGTAAGTGTACTTAGTTTCTCCTAACACGGACTAGATTAAACCTGGCCTATGTCACAAGAACTGTGAAGGGTGAGAGCAAAGGGTCCTTTCTCATAATGGTTATGCACAATTAATGCTCTCTTCACTCAACAGAGAAAACTGACCCAAAATGGGAAGAAGGATCTGGGCTACTATTCTTTCACCTTCGCTCCCCACCCCCACCCTTTGAGCTGTAAAGAAAGGATCAGGTTGCACTATTTTAAAAGCTGGTGCAGTACGCACACTTCCTCAATATATTGGAGAGCACCGGGAGAAAATCTCTCTCAGAGCTCCCTGCTGGAGCGCATACTGCTTCACAACATCCTTTACTCAGGACTGTGACTTATCAACAGAGCTGAGCCTTCAATTAAGTGATGAAAACTTCCCCTGTAAACATAAGATATTTTTAGGGATGTATACAAATAAGAATATTATTGAACTAACTTACCTTTGACACATGGTTTTGAAAGCTTCACGCTTGACGCAAGTCATAAAAAACAAACTAGCACAATAGCTCAGCACTACAGGTAAAGTAGATCTGTAAATAAATGAAAAAAGAAATTAAGCGACTTAGCATAATTTCTTGAACACGCTTAAATAAACTGGATTAACACATTAAAGAACATAATTGCGCTCTTTTTCATCCCACCATCTGAGTGCAGATTGCTAGTTACTGTTCCTACAGACATTTCAAGTTAAATCATACAGCTGATGTTAAATCTATATCAAGGTGGAAGATGGATGGTGTTTTGGCCAAGGTTTGGAATTAGAGTTCAAATGAGGGCCATAATCCTGTCCCCGACTCGAAATTTCACCAATAGCTTTTCAATTCTAAGATAGGGACAATTAAAACTGTCCTACCTCTCACTGAATCTAAGAGACAAAATAATGCTTACAGGATGTCCCAAGGCTACATATACTAAGGTTATAAAAAGTCTAAAATAACCTAAGATCTGAAATAAGTGTTTAGCAACATTTTGTTTACCTGTGTATTTGTCTTTTCAAAATATAAAAGTTATAGTTCCAGAGGCAAGGTGCCTAGTTAGCAGTGCCTACTGAATGTCAAAAGGCTAATCCAGCTAGGAAGATCTCCCTTAAAGGAGTTCTCATGCTGTATCATATCTCTGCATAAAAGAACTAAAAATTACAGTGATTGAAATCCTCACCAGTCTTCCACACTCTTCACATTAGATACGAAGACCTGACTGGGAAAGGGCACTAAAAGCCTCATATCTCATCCAGGGAAGGATCCTTCTGTAGGAATTGTGGAAGGAAGCCATAAGCCTCCTCCTGTTGGAACAGGGGAAGTTTTGGGTGCAGTGGGACAGTCTGCACAAAGCACTGCACAGATGTTGGGCTGTGAGTCAGTGGCACTCAGAGGCTAGAAAAGCTGTATCATTATGGTATCATCTGTCAAACGGCCCAACAGTGAGAAAGTATAAATGCTGTTTAATCTTGCCTCAGCCACTTCTACCTGAGCTCTGTGAGTTTCAAAAGGAACAAAATCTTATTCCAGGCTTAAAAAAAGGTTGAGATCTATAGATAAAAAGCTGTATATTAGATATAGGTATTACTATTGTAGTTGTTAATAAGACACGATTTCAACATACAGACTGGCAGACATTTCATTTGAAAGCAAGAATTAAAATAATGACAGGTTGTGTCATATGACAACAAATTTACAAGTAGTAACAAAACTGTCCTTTTCTCATGCATAAGATTCATCATTCTAGAGGGAGAGCCTGCGGGAAATACACAAGAGGCACATGAAAATGGAGGGAAAGATAAGAAAAGAAGTTTAATGCAAGATGCTGAGTTGGATGACTGAAGTCTTCATCAAATAAGAAAGCAGTACCCTATTTACTTTCTGATGCTGTGTAAATGAACGAATCAAAGCCCACACATTCTCTTGCAAATCATGTCACAAGGATTCTACCTCTCTATGCCCCTGAGGTCATGAGTGACCATGTACTGACCCCTGACAGACTCCTGCCACCTTTTCTTTAATACAGCAAGCGTACACCTCTCTAACCACTTGAGCCCATATGAGTGCTATACATCGCATGCTGCCTCCCCTTCCTTTTTTTTTATTTTAGCAATCTATACCCCCAAAAAAAATTTCCTATCATCTTTTATGTCTCTCTACAGCCTTTCTTGCACTGAGTTTCTTGCACTAAGTTTCTTGATACTTAAGATACGTAAGATGTGTTAAGGTATAAGGAAAAACACAAAAAGATAAGATTATTTCAGGGAGAGACTCAGCAGCTTTTCAGAAAAAGAAAAAAGAAAATATTTCAAAGAAAATAAAATCCTTCTCAACTGAAAGAGGCTCATGTTTATGTTATCACTAAAACTTTTGCCGAAAGGGGAGGAAACAGTAACTGTAGACAGTAGTTCAAAAGGAAGTTCTGTTACAGTACAGACTAAAAAATTTAAGTTCTTACAGTGTATAAAATATGTAATCAATGCTGAACTTCTGCATATGCCTTAAACACCAAGCTGTGAGTGTGGACTGCTCTTTAATGTRTCCAACAGCCTTAATGCTGAAACCTATACAAGGAGATAATTAATACAATAGCATTCACCAAGCACAAAACTGAGATATTCTTTCATTGAAACTTCTCCAGCTCTAACAAAGACACCATTCAAAAAAAAAAGGCATTTCAAAGACCACTGTAGATGCTGGACATAGACTGATTCTTGAGTTAAAGACAGACATCCGCTAGCCAAAAGGAATAACTCGAACAAAGGAGAGACTTTCAAGTTTCAGACTTTCAAGTTTGAGACCTCTAGTTTGAACTTATCTATGTTTTCACACATCAGTAGGTTCAGTGGAGTTAGAAATATCCAGTATGTGTAATGAAAACAATCTCTATCAGTGGATACAGCATGAACATGATAACATATGTTTTCCAAGCCTAGAGCAATTGTCAAGCAATTACTATTTGTCAAGGCAACACACTTGATAGTCAGGGTCATCTAACCCTAGGTCATCTCCTTCTACCTTATCCTGAGGCAGGTCTCAGTAACTCAGCTGCCCAGCTTTCTTTAATTTGCTGTGAACGTAAGTTGCAGATGCAGGTTTCTCTCGCTACACGCAGCGAGAAAGCCGAGGGAGGCAGAGGCAGTGGCAAGGGGTGCAGTTACTGCACCATGATGGCTCATATAAGCAACAGCTGCTGGGGTTTTGTTCCAAGACGAAGGAGGGCCCGCGCAGGTCAGAGGGGACTTCTGGACAACTGATTATTAACCAGGGCTTTCTAAAGCACTTGCAAGGCCCATATTGTGTTTGTTTAGGACCCAGAACTACAAGTGCATGTTATCAGCAGACTGGGTGGATTGGTTTGTGTGTCTGAGTTAAATTATCAATTCTAGCTACCTTTTAAAACAGAAAAGAGAAAGACCTTGTCTTACGCAGTCTATTTTGGTCCGGTTTTACCTTTGCTTTTTTTTTTGTTTCATTTTAAAGGCCCTTATTCAACTAAATACACCCTCTTTACAAAATATGATTCTTTTTGCTATCCAGGTTGTCATTTCATGCCTGTACAATTTTTGTTTAATCATCTATATAACTAACCTCTGATTCTTAATTTTATGATAGAAAATTTAATGGCTTTTCTTTACCACATGATTCAGTCTTCCTATTATAATTTGTAAAGTGTGTGTGGATGGAAAATGGAATTCAATTAAAATGTAGCAAAAGAGCACTTCATTTTTTGTCAGTTAAATTAAATAACCATAGATGTACATAACATGTAAGAAAAAAAAATCAGAACATACTGCACTGAAAACTGATTCATTCAACAAGGACTAATCACTGCTAGTTGGTGAACTTAAGTGATTGTTTCTGGTCAGCACAACCTTCAAGACTTTAGAACTAGTACATCTCATCCTCTTAACAGTTTTCATTCATGGACCTGATGAGAAGAAATGAAATTGCCTGCTTTTTCATCTCCCGGTGGATTTTTCAATTTTGAACATACTAGTCATTAATATAAAGTAGATGAGTACATTAAAAGAGGAAAAAAAAAAAGCTATCAGAAGCAGGTTCAGCATTCTGTAGGTTATAATTCCAACTGCTCTGCCAGTGACTTCCACCCTTTCAGTGGTTTGACTTTCTCTAAAACTTTGGCATCAAAAAATGTGTTGCATAGTATTTTTATTGTGTTATTTTAAAATACTATAGTAAATTTAACCTTAATACTGGCTGCCCTACTTCCACACTTAATTTTAAGTGGTCTTGTTAAAAAAGAAACATTTAATTTAAATAAAGCGTACATATAGAACTCATTAAACACATATTAATCATTCCACAAGGCCACACAAGTAATAGAAAATGTGGATTTCTTCCTTTCTGATTTATCAGCCATTTATGCTATAGTATGTTCAAAACAGAATGAGTTCCTACTGTGCCTGCTGGTGTACATACAAAGTTAAAGAGACAGAGCCCTGGCACAGAGGTTTGCCTTCATTTGCTCAACACCTGAGGTGTTAAAAGTAAAAAGCCAAACAGGAGAGGCTTTTTGTTTTGGTTTTTTTTTTTTTTTTTTAAAGCACTGGCTGTTCAGGTGCAGATTTACCAGCAGCAGGAGGCAGAGCTGAAAGGATGCTATGAAGGGCTCTATATCCTCCCCTGTTCCTCCATCCCTTCCTATTCCCCTCCTTCTTGAGCTCTAGCTGCATTCACCTATGCTTATCTACTGAAAATTGGAAGGACTTTAAGCTAACCAGGGAACTGAGCATAAGCATTGACCACCTTAACCTCTGCTAAATATAGAGACTTCTCATTGAATTTCCTTGTCCTTGCTAAGTGACTTAGGAGGATAAACCTACTATCAGGACAACTCCCCAAGTTGAAAGGAAGAGAAGGAAAGTTATTCCTGAGAATGTCTAAAGGTTGTGATCCTGGCTTGCTGAATTTTGGAACATGACTTACAGATTTGGCATTACAGATCTGTGGATTTGATTTATTCACTTAACAAGGATCAGAATGAAATTCCTCATCCCAAATTACTGTGAAACAACACTATGCCATGGATTTTCTATTTATTTTCTTGCTCTTGTCTTTGGCGGGCTCAAAGATTTCCTCTGTAGCAGAGAGAATCTGAAGGCCAGCATAAGGAACAGGAAAAGTCACTACTCAAAACTACAATAGTAGCGACAAGTTTCTAAAGAGATAGAGATGAATAAAGTTTGGTTTAGGTAAGGGCATGATTAAGTGAGGAAAAAGAGGTGAGGTAGAGGCATTTCATTAACGTATGTCATAAAATCTTTGAAATACCACAGACTATGTAGTTAGCAAAGCTAACAGTGCAGTAAAAGGAACGAGAATGACTGACTAAGGTTGGCTCTAGTTGGTTGAATTTAAAGAGGGGAAGGTCCTGAAAGTATTTGTTTCATTTTTGCAAAGACTGCGAGTAGGCCGAGATTCATAAATAAACCTTATATTAAGAACACAAGAGAGTTCAGACTGGTTCAGATAAGGCATATACTTGGCCCATTTACCTATCTCCAACAGCAGACATAAGCCAATTCTTATCCAAGTACTCTCTCAGAGAACAGCAGGACCGGGACAAGCACATTTGATAATGGCCATGGGTTCCAGCATCCAACTTTGTTTTAGCTTGGGGGGTTTCCTGAGCCTGATGTGGTTTGTCTAGTCAGTGACCTTTACTAGATCTCTCTTCCAAGGTCTTGTGCAGTCTCTCCTTAGATCCATGTGAACTTCTTTCATCCATACTATTTTTAGGCAAAGAATGTCATATTACCCATGAACATATAAAACAATATAATTTATTGTATTATTTGCTTTGAACCTGCCTACTGCCAGCTTCATCTGATGCACCCTCATTTTTTTATTGATAGAGAAGGTGAAAAGTTGATCCCTGTCCATCCTTTTCATGTGTGATTTTAAAACATTTATTGCTGTTTTGAAGAAGTGTTAGAGGGGTGCTGTAATTGAAGTCTCTGAAGAAGAGACCATTGCCCCTGTGCTGGAAATCTATTTCTTCTTAGCTCTGCCAATCAACCACCAGTTTGCCTGCTATCTGTGGCAGATGCTGAAGCTGCTATTGCACAGAAGTCCTTCCAAGATCCTGGGGAACTGGAAGCTTAGATGAGCACATTCTGAGAGCGCCATTCTTTCCCACTGTTAAGGAAGATGCATTAGAGGAAAAGATGCAGTCATGCATATTGTGCTCTTAAAACCCTGCTGGTCTTTCTGCAAGCAGAATCTAAAAGAATAGTAGGGAGTGGAAATGAAGAGAAGAAAATTTGCCAATCCACAGCAATCAGCCCCATTCTAAGAAAATTACTTGCTAAGAACTAAAGCTCAAGGAATCAATGTAAACTTTATCTAAACACTGAAGTAGAAAACTGAAGATAAAGTAGTTCAAGCTTCCTCTAAAGGAGGAGGGCATTGTTTCTAGAGTCTAGCAGTAGACCTTAAGTGGGCACAGTTAACATTGTAATTAAAACGGCAGAAGCTTGTGAGAGTTTCCTATTATTTCAGTAGGAGATTCATAACCCATGCAGTATACTCCCATTTTCCCTGCTATGTGTTTTACAAGGCACAGGAATATTTCTCAAGCAGACAGGAAAGCCCAGTCTCTACCAGTAAAAAATTATACAGATAGGTAAGATAGGTCTCTATTCTTAGGTAAAAACATAAACAAAGGCCTTTCAGAAATCTTACTACAAGGTAAGGTATATTGTATCCCTGTACAGAGGAAGATAAGTAGCTATTGCAGAAAAATGCATTTTAAAGAAATTATATAAACTCCAGTTAGTGTCAAAGCTATTAAACAGTCCCATACTAATGAAGTAAAGAGGTTAAGGGAGACTGACGATGTTAGGATACTCAAACAGAAAGTCTTTTCATTTAAATTTGTGAGTAACTCTAGTTAAAGTGACTCTATTTGACACAAAATGATCTGTACTGCTGCAAAATAGTTTCTGTCAGCAGATTTCACCTAGGCAATGCCCAGTCTATCAGCTGTAATCATACTGGGTTTGGCTGCAGGATCTGATTATTATTTCAGAAGAGTATGTTTGGCTAAGCAGGTAAAGAGACTGTACTGAAAGTTTCACAAGACACGAAGAAAGGCAAAAAAAAAGGCACAGAAAACCCATGTTATTAAACAGGTAAACAAAACATTTTTTCAGGAGCTCTCAGCATCCCTCTAGTTAGAACGGGACACCTATTCGTGTCTGTTATGAACAAGTGCATGTTTAGGAGACCCCATTTGAAAAAGGTAACTCTGGAAGACAGGTCATTATTGTTGGCTCCCTGCTATGATGGTTAGATATGCTGAAGGTTAGAAAGGCTCAGAGCCTCTAACGTTACCAACTCTAACCCCAAAAGTTGCCTGGTTCTGATTGGCTTAATTCAGAGCCATATGTCACATAAAAGTTCCTGAAGATGGTCTTGCCCCTCACTGGCTTGTTGACAAAACATATAATTAATTATCACATTGAATATCAGCACTTGTTTGGTAAGTCCCTGAGAAACAAAACCAAATGTACTTTTTGTTCAAGGCAGAGGATCCTGACTCTGAGATATTTAGATGGAGATAAAGCATCCCCTGAGCATCACAGAGATTTTGAATGTGAGCAAATCTCTATCTCTGAATAGACCTGTCTGTCACCCAGACCCTTGGTACATTAAGGCATGAAGACGACACTGTACTGAGTATTGTTTGTTCAAAGTTTAGTAAGGAGAGGACTTCTCTGTGTACCATAGACATCTGATGCAGCATGTACCAGGTAGTTACAAGGCTGTGGTTTCAGTCAACTTTGTGCACAATGTAGATGAAGTACAGAATGTTTTGTGAGAGACTATAAATGCTGAGATGTTTTCACTGATCTTAAAAGATGACATAGAAGCTGATTTAATTGACCTGTTACTGTCTAGGATCTCTCCTCTGGGAAGTAAAAAGCTCTTGATAATATGATGTATAACAGCAAAACCATAACCAAGTGTTTCAAAACAATGTTGCTGTTTTTCTAAGTCTGAGAACTATTGATCATATAGTTTTAGACCTGTGTGAACTGAATCAATCATCTGTTGTGGTACTACACTTCAGTCCTTTATCTTCTGAGACAGGCTGTGATGATGGGTACTTTTTCTGGGAGGAGGCGGGGGAACACAAAACCAACAGAAAATTCCTGCTTGGTTCACGAGAAAGACTGAAGGGTAGCACTCTGTAATGTAGTCCAGTGTTCCTATGAGGAATCTAATGTCTTTTCTCTGCTGCATGGACCCCTATGTAAAAATAAGACATCTTGCAGGCTGGCAGTTCAAAATCCCTGAGGATTAGTGATTGGTTAGGAGATTATGGATACTACTCCAGTCTGAATTTGAAATAGCAAATGAAAGTGCTGAGGTACTGATAGTTGATGCTGAACTGCTAGCCCCCTCACCCTTTCTGTAAAGTTGTAGATACAGAAGGCTCTGTCACTGATTTGTAATGGTACATTTGCTTCTGCAATCAGTCGTTGAAGGGAATCTATTTCTGGTGTTTATTGTTCCTAATAAGCCGGATAGCTTGTTAGAGAATAAGAGACAGAAAAGCCACGAGACCAACAAGTCACTCAGCACTATGTACAACACAGTACTGAAAATACAAAGCAATCACTACTATCGGGGCTATAAATACATAAGGCACTCAACACAAAGCCAGTCACTAGCAAGGTCCCTGCAGGGAGCATGCAAGTAATAAAATAGCTCTTTTCAGGCCCTGGACTCCGGACTTTAAAATACGTGAATCAAAGACACGCCATATTGCTCGTGAATCTTTTATCCCTTGCTACATGCATGGGCAGCAACTCGTGCTGGGAATCACGCTCCTCTTGCCTCCATCAGACTTCCCTGCCAATACAAGTGGACCCTGGTAATGGGTATGTCCCAGAAGCTCAGAATCACAGCTTTTAGGACACTGAATAAGAGACACTGTCTTAAATCATAACTATCGCTTTACTTGTGGAATTTAGAAATAAATTGATTTCTGTTCAAGGGAAGTCTTCTCCCTCCCTCCCCTGCTGTATGTTTTCTCTTGGAAAAAGGAAATGTTACTACGGGACACATTGCTCTCTGAAGAATCACACTAGGGAAAATCTTAAACCCCAGTAACTTATGACTCTTTTATCCATATATAAAGAGATATATCTAGTATGTTAACTCAAACTGTATTTTGCTAATGGTCATACGGAGACTTAATTTACTGCATGAAATTAATTATTCTATTACATATAAAGTTAAATAAATCACACAGCACATATATTGCATTATTTCCATCTTTGCGGTATGATAGAAATAATGAAATCATGAATGTTTGTACTCACGTTGCTATTTAATGCCCTGAGGATAGTGGACATGAGGGTGCTTCAAGTAGTAGTCTGCTGATACCATCTAATGGACTCTGCTTGTCCAAATAATTTGTCCTTGCACTCATGGCGCACATACACACCAGCAATGAAATCCATCTACACAACCACCCAAAGAAGCAGCCAAAAACATCCCAGATGAGTTATTTGTGCTCTTTATAAAAATTGGGCAATTAAAAAAACTCTCTGTGCTTTGGCCAACTTAGATGGAAAACTGGGCCATACAAATTAACACACACACAAACGCATTAAGAAAGCAACCACCTCTTTATACTGTTACTGTACCTCACAATATTAGTCTGGAGAGCCCAAAACTACATACAAATACACTTTCTAGTACTCCAGAGAAAATATTTTCTTAATTCTGACATTTTCTTATTTATTTCTCAAAATTGGCCAAAAAAATTCCACGTTCTTAAATGCTAACACTTAATACTTTCCAACCTATATCCAACCATAGGATTGTCTTCCTGAAGTACAGTTTCTACTACTTTGTCCAGTCCAATTGAGGTTATGTTAAATAAGGGGATTACCACCACTTTAAAACATTATTAAATCTGCTAAAATAGAATAACTCAGAATGACTGCACACCATGTTTTCCCAATTCTACCTCCAATTATACATTCTCCTGCCAACTTAAATAAATATTATATCATTCCAGTTTCCTTGTGTATGGTTGTTTACCTCACTTAATCAAACTGTATATATTGTTTTTCTTCCTAACCAGCCTTTAATTATTCTTACTATTTCTGAATGTCCTTATTTAATCCGTAAGTAATATTTTCAAAATTATTAAATGATAAATTCATTGGCACCTTTGAAAATGGGAGTTAAATTCTTCTACATTATTAGCTCTATACTTTTTTGAGTATCATACTATCCAAAATAGACACAGACACCTTGCTGGGGGTTGATTTCTGTAGTAGCTGCATTGGGCCTCTGAAGATATGTAGGAAAACTAAATTTCTCATCATAATAAATCCCCTCTGGTTAAGTAAATATTTTCTTTAGTCAGCAAAAATTATTTTTAAACTGTTCAATAAAATATTAAATGGGAAAGCTGAAAATATAGTTTGCATTTTATAACTTCAAACTATAAATATAAATGTGAATGTTCAATTACAAAAATTATTAAATTAATATACATGTTGAAAAGCAAGTTCTGACAAGTAAAACCAGACAACCTTAGATTTCAATTGTAAGTAAAAGGAGCCTTAGTAGTTTTTTCATTTTTCTCAATTTGTTCAATTCATTAAGGCATCTCACAATTTAGAACCATTATTCTCTCTTCACGAAATATCTTGGCTCATAAGCTACTTCTTTGACTTTCATGACAAGTCAAGTCACTCAACTTTCAGAGGCCTTTTTAAAGCAGTATTTCACTTCTATCCAGGAATTATATTTTCCTATCCTTGTAAAAAGGTGTGAGTTAAACATTCTAAACTTATTTGCTAGACATGTTCCTCCAAAAGCTTCTCTGATGTATACTGTTTTTCTTCTATATAAACTGTATTAATATAAAGGTGCAGTGGTATGTGATGCATATTCTTGAATAATTCTATTAAAGTTGACAACAATCTTTCTCCAGATTGGCTTGTATTATAAAGGTTTTAAGACTTTGGTGGTCTCTTTCTAAGTTAATTCTCAAATAGCATAAGTAGATGTATCCTACTTTAAAAAAAAAAAAACCAAAAACATAAACTAAAGCCAGGTAAATCTAGATGATTCAAGTGCAGAATTAAACAGAAAAGTTATACTGGAACCCCTTGGTTCTATATCAAGATAACAAGACAGAGCAAGCTACAAAAGTGAAGGGGTGCTACTTACTTAGATCTTCCTCTCTGGGAGGTTAACTGAGTGAAAGCCACTTGATTCTCTGTACACTATTCACATTTTTAATACAGCTGCTTCTAATAATTGAAACGTTTCTAATACAATTTGAGGGAAGAAGGTACAATAAAATGTCCATTAGCAAGCATTCACAGCCTTCCCTGTTGCAGACCCAATACAAGAACCACCACTGGAAGATAAACACTTTAATTTGCAGACTTTAATTATTGTTTGATATGAACATGTAAGTCCTTAAGGAGCTAACAGATTATCACAGTAATAAATATAAGCTATTTTCTCATCATGCTTTGAATTGAATTTCTTAGAAAGAACAGACATACTAGCCAGTATTCTGAACAGACTGAATTCTGTCAGTATTGTGAATAGGCAAATGATCTTCATTCCTTCAATATCCTTGCTTTCTTATGTTACATATTTTATGCTCTAACAAAAGCATATACGTGAATGATTCACGTTATAATCAAGGCCATGAATGTTGGTAACATGAACCATACCTATTCTTTAATGTTGTTTTTGAGTACAGGAAGATAAAATATCTTGAGGTTTGGAGCAGAAATGCAAGTGATACTTTCTAATATCACTAACTAATTTCACTTTAGGGTTCCATTATCACAGCATAGATACTAGGTTTCATTTTTATTACTAACAGGCTTTACTTATCACAGTAAAAATAGGCTGCTAACCACAGAAAGTAAATTCATCATCAAAGTTCTGGTTTTGTTTAGGCATCAGACTTTTTCAGATATTCTGTCAAATAATAAACTTTAGTTATCTATATGTGACTTAAAAAAAACTACATGTGTTTTGAATGTAGAATATTTCCCTGTAATATCTACAAAGCTATACATACCTGAAGAGCATGTGCTAGATAGAATTAGAAGCCAAGGAAAAAAGGTATTGACAATGCTGAAACCAGCTTCCTGCCCAGAGGATCAAGTAGTGTAAGCAGAGTAACAGTACTGCTTGCATGAACAGATAAAATGCTTTATCCTTATCAATGATCTGTAAATAGAAATTATATGTATATGAACTTTGAAATTAAAGTAAGTGAAAATTAAAATACAGAAAGGCATACAAAATACAAGAATACATCTATTGACAAAAAAATGATACCTACATTTTTGATGATTTATCATGTGTTCAGACTATCCAATTTCATCTCCACATTCTAAATTTATTTTTCGAATTACTTCTTAATATTCCAGATTATTTACTGAGTGGAGCCAACAATTATGAAAGAAGATAGATTTAAGAGCATTGTGATGACAGAAACTTTTTGTCTAATCTGTTCTAAATTGCCAGTGAGGAAGATGCTCCAGCATTGCCAGAAAGCGTGGTTCCAGTCTTTAACTGTCCTTGTACTTAGAAGGATTTTCCAAATATGTAGCCTGTTCTTCACTGTAAATTAAGATAATTTTTTCTTGTCCTTCCACAACTGGGTACAAAAGACAACTGATGACCATTTCCTCCACAATAATGTTTAGATGTCAGATTATTTTCCCCAGACTTCTCTTCTCTAGACTAAACAAATACAACTCTTTCGAAATGTGCCTTATAAATCTTGCTTTCCAAAAACCTTTTCACTCATGTGCTCTCCTATGGATTCATCTTTACCTGGACATTGAAATAATTTTCCTTTTCCAGATTTTATTTTAACACAGAGATAAAACAATTTTATTCACTGACTTTTATTCTGGCCATTTTGCATGAACGTTCTTTGGTTTCGCTTCATTTGTAAAACTAGGCAGTATCAACGTTACTTGGAATTTTGTGGTACTCTAGAGCATTAGGCCGCACAGACACTTGAAACAAAATGCATCTGTCCATCTCTTCAGTAACTTTTTTGGTAATCAGTAATGACACTTAATTTTCTTTGAATAATTCACTATTCTTATTTTTTTCCTTTTCTTCAAAGAACTGGATAAAACAGGGATTTTGTATGCCTTCTACTTAGTAATACTATAACTTTGATTTTTACATTTAACAGCTGAAACAAGAATTATAATATTCTTAATAAATAGACAGACAGATAGATGGATGGACAGGCAGGCATAAATCTAGTTTTCTTTGAGAATCAAGCATAACAGAAGGAAGATTTGACTCAAAGCCTGTATCTCTCTCTATTGTCTCAAAACAGATAATGTCTGCTGAAATGGAGGCAGAAGGATGTTGCTCGTTGAAGTATACTATGGAGTCTCTTTTTGATGATTACACAATTATTAGTTCGTAGTAAAAGTATGTCATGTTCTGCATTGTTTTCAATGAGTTTTGTCTCAATAAAGCAGAAATATTCTGGACCAAGAAAAGTAAAACAAAGGATGTAAGATAATAACAGATCAAAGAAGTGCTCTAAATGCTGCAGTGGCTGGCTGTCTTCACATTTATTTCCAGATGCCTGCCTCTAGAGAATCTAGTCTCTCTACTTTTTTTAACCAGAGATAGTTTATCCCAGGAATCTCCAAATTATTTCCTTGGAAAGAAGGAAAAAAAAAAAAAAGAAAGAAAAACCAGGCCGTGGTTTATGACATCTAGCCCAGATTTTCTGCTTCTTTGCTCTCCTTCACTTGCACAGACTATGCAACTATACCACAGTCACATATGAAAGTTCTTCTAAGAAGTGGTTTCTACGTTTTGGTTTTGCTTTTTAATATTCATATAGTTTATTCATAGGGTACTTTCATAATGAATTCCTGAAATTTAGTAGTTGTTCTTTGTAATCTAGTTAATTTATCCAACTGCAAAACATCCAAATCCCATGATACCTAGGTGTGCTCTCAATATACTAAATGAGTAAATAGGCTTAAGGGCTCCCAGCAGCCTTACACTCCTGCTCAGAGCCGCTCATTCCCCATCTCCGGAAAAGCCTTTTTACAATTCCTCTACCCTTCAGCCAAAATTCTGATGTAGTCATCTCCTCCTTGCCATATCCAACATAGCTTCCAGCAGCTCCTAAAAACTATGTCCCCCCACTTCCTCAGGAAACATAAGAGAGGCAAACCCCCAACAAGTGATTATTTAAGCAGGAGTGATGGGCACAGAATGTATTTGCAATGAAGAGAGAAGCAGTTTATGAACATTTCTGTAGCAGACAGTTGTACCTGCACTATCTGCCATAACATTTTTCAGAATCTCTTTTCATAGAAGTCTTAAATAACTTTTTTCCTCAAAACAGGAACTACCAGTTCCAGTAGTTCAGACATTAGGTTTAGAATATGCAATGTATTCAGAGAGAAGTGGACAACTTCAAATATTTTGTTTGGTTGTTTCATGTCATTTTCTAAAACTATGCTCGAGGGGATCATAGTATTAGAATTTTATATAATGCATTTGCATTTCAAAATTACAAGGTCATTATAAGAAAGAACGCTTTCTTTTTCAGTTAGGTATGTAATATATGTGACAGATTTGCTTTATGTTTTTCTCCATCTATGTGTATATAATTCTACTTTCTTATATTTTTCACTGATGTTCTCTTGCTTTTTTTAATGTAGTTTCTGTTATTTGCAAGAACATATTTATATTATTTGCAAGAACATAACTCTATGGAAGCCAAAGCAAGCCAAAGGAACAGAATCATACATTCATATTACAGAAGTGATTTTTCCCAACGTACTTCCCCACTGTGTTGCACATACGGTTGATGGCAATACAGTAAAGCCAGAATAGCCATTTAGTTCCTCCAGAAAAGCTGCTTGCATTTCTGCAGGACTGCTTCTCCAAATAAATTATGCTACTTAATCTATAGGTAAATTTATTGCTGAGTAGCTGTTATGATGGTCTATTTGCTTCCCAGTGTTCCATTAAGAATTATTTCCTATTAAGAATTGTTTCCAAACACCTACTCCCAACCTTCCTTCTCAACTTCTGGCCATTTTCCTTTGATCTATAGCATCCTAAAATTTTGCCCGATTTATTTATTTCATTTATGTCCTTTATATACTGACTAAATTTAAAATTAGTCAGTATTGTATATATAAAAATTTTAATGACCCCAAATTGCTTTGTTTGTGGATTACATACATTTAGTAAATTTAGCATGTTTTCATGAGAGTGGTTACCTTGTTTGAATTTATGTATTTTCTTTTAAACTACCTGTGACACTATACCAAAATGCCTTGAGCATTATAGGTGTGGTTATAACTGCACTATATATAACAGATCTAGTACCTCATTAATTTTATATTTTTACATGTAACATACAAACAAAAATAGTGACAGCTTTCTTCACATAAACCCAATGGCATTGTGGATACCCTTCTTGAGTTTACCACACTTTAGACAGATATTTCAAGCACTGATATTACAAAGTGAAGTAGGAAGTAGAGATCCTCAGCATTCACCAGAGGAGCTGACCCCCTTTCAGAATCTGCATATAGTTTTTGTTTGAGCAGTTTATCTCCTCTCTTTATCTCTGAGTAACTTAAAAGACAATATTCAACTAATGCATTACGTTCCAACATTGTCTGACTTGCCACACTTTCCCTTCCCTTTTTATTTTCTGTCTTCAGACTTAATCTGGTCACAAAGTAGTCTATGAATGTAATTTTATTTCCCCTTTTGTGCATCCTGCACATAGTTTTCTACAACCTGTAAAATTAGAAATGATCATGAAAATAACTGGTGACCTCACTAGGTCAAAATATGACCTGGAACCTAATAGTAATTACATCACATACTGGAAAACTGTCCAAGTAATACAGAGATTATGTTAATCCCAAGATATTATTGCATATCCCTTTTTGAAATCTGTATAAATATTCAGTAAAGCACGTATCCCATCATGTGCATGACGAGGTCACTATTTTATATTGAAGTGTGCCCACTTCAGCATCAAGTCCTTCTCAAAAGTCTCAGAAAAAACCACCATAAGCAAATGTATTATCTTTCAGGCTTTTATCCTACAAGGAGGTTCACATAGGTGGGACCAAAACTGCATTTTAATAATGAACTAAATCTATTTACCCAATTGGTCATATACTGACTTTTTTATTGTAACCTTGTTTATTTTGAAAAGAATACTCACTCATCTAACTGGCTTTCCAGTTTCCATTTAAAAATACTTCCACATCAACTAAGTACTGTTTTGGCTTTTATTGTCCTCCTCTGATTTTCTTAATTTACCGATTTTTCAGATTTTCTACGCTTTCTTTCCTTTTTATTAAGTCACACATTACATCCAAATTTATACATTCATTGACATTTCTGTTCAAGAAACAGTAGTCTGAAAGATACCTATAGATTATTGGTTTTCATGCCATTGCAATTTTAATTTAGAGCAGGCTAGTGCAGTTGTAATTATTGCCAACTGGATGTAGTTCATAAGGTTACATCTGTTTTACTGAGCTAAACAGGGCCCAGGCACATGATTGAGCTCTACCATGTGATAATCCATGCCATTTAACTGTTAGCATGCTCTTTGGTATGCTTTTGGCTCAGGCCAATGAGCACTTGGGTAAGACACAGCAAGATTTGGGGAAGAGCATGGGTTAGGGACTGTTCTTAGTAGGCAGTATGAACGAAGCCACCCTGCTTTAGGAGAGCAGATGGGTTAGCCATGTGAATGTGAATCGTAATTTGCTACCAACCTTGACTGGGCTGTTGCCCATTTTATTTTCTAGTACAGATGTCATCTGAGAAATTAAATGCAGCTGAAAATTGGTAGAGAGTAGGCATACCTTCTTATGCTCCCATTACCAAACCTGTGCAAAGGATGAGAGCTGTTGGCATGGGAGAGGGATAGACCAGCATTAGGCTGACTGTGACTTCCCCATGGCAGGAGAATTTTCAGCCTGTGAGTAGGAATGGATCTGGCTACCTTGTGCTACCTCCAGTGGGCAGAACAGGGGTACAGAATCTGGACCCCTTCATATTTTCAGATACTCTTCTATATTTTCAATTACCATTTTTGTTTGTTGTCTCTTCAACTATCTTTTCAAATAAATGATCTGATTTGTAGACAGTGGTCTCAGATTTCCTTTTATTCGGTATTACTCTATTGGAAACAAAGAGAAAAATTAAAAGTTGAAGAAATTTGAAAAAAAAAATCTGCTTTCTAGTGTTTCTTTAAAAGTTTCACATATTTTCAGATTATATTAGCAAAACGATACTAACAAAGCAGCTAATTAGGCTTTCTCAGATAGCATCACATGGTCCGAGCTTTCTTTCCGTTTTATTTTATCTTTGCATGATGGCAAGCTTAAAGTTCCCATTTCCAGTTCCATTTTCTTTTCTCCTACTTTATACTTCACTAAACATTTATTTACAGCGGAATCTTGCTCTTATTCTATTGCAATGTTATTGCTGAACCAGCTTTCTGCTATTACTCTTCAAACTATTTACATTTCTGTCAGTGATTTTCACAATATGTTTACCCTTTTTCTGGTCTCTTTATTAAACCAGAAGTATTGTACATTCATAAGGTCTTCATTTTAGATCTAGTATCTTTTTTTTTTTCTGATCGCTATCAGATCCAGGAATGAATTAACTCTCATTACTTCTTCCAGTTGTTTTAAGTACTATACAAAAATATCCTCCTGTAGCCTATTTTGAACATTTCTTGCATGTAACTCAAATTCCTCTTTTACAGCTTTTCACACATTTATTTTCATATACATAGCAATATATGTATGTATAATATACATATATTATAATATGTGTATATTTATCATAATCGTAGAGATGTTCATAATCCTAGAGAAAGTCAAATGAAACAAACCTTTAACACAATCTTCATGGATTTTGCATCTTCCGTTTTCCTTTGTGAAATTATTTCTGTGTCTGCCAGCCATGTGAATTGCAGGATCTGCAAGCAGGGTGGTTGTTTTATAAATTATGCTTCCCTCACCTTATCTTCCTTATATAGCAACAGATAGTTATATTCTATTTATGTCTTAGCCAGACTTGTTTGCAATGCGATCAAAGAACATTTTATGGAATTTGTAGTGGTACTGCACCTCTCAAGACCAGATGTACCTAAGCCGTGTTTATGAACAGAAAGACCTAATTTTTCATGATTATTTCCTGCAGGACTTTATAGATGAAGTATGTTTTCACATCTCAATGTAGCAATATTCACTCAACTTTATTCTCCTCTTGCAAGTGTTTCCCTGTGGTAACACTTATTCATTTGCTGAAAAATCTTTCCTGTTTTGTTAGTATTTCCAGCAATGTTTTCCTCACTGTTCTTCATATATTAAAAAGATAGACATTTTAACTGGTTGTTTTAACTGAGACATTATCACCCAAAAATTGCAAATCAAAAATACATAAACTTCAGTGTAAAAATAATTTTATCTTCAAACTACAACTCTAAATTTTAGATTAGTAGTACTATTAAACAAGCAATAGTTTTGTAACTTAACAAGCAATATCAATACAGTACTCTCAAAACCAAAGTCACTTTCTAAAACTATGCTAATTCAAGTCAGTTTGATGTACTTCCTTCTAACAATAATATGCCATTGTTAGAACTGTATTATTTCTCATGATGAGTAAGACCTTATTCCATAACTACTCTACTGTAAAATGAATACAAGTATTAAGTAAGGGACTATTTCAGGATCTGTATTGTATTATATAGTTAATAGAAAGGACAGATCTTCAGTAGGTAGTGGTGACCTAACTTTATGCATGCCAATTTATACCATTTGAGGATATACCCCAGAAAATCCTTACAGGTTTTACATAGTTTTTAATATTCTTTCTTTTTCTATGGATAATTTTCATATGGTTCATTTTTACAAAATTAGTTGCAGTTGACTCATTCTAACAAAAAACTTACTGCTACTACTGTACAACACAAAAACTCATCATCAGTGTAACTGTTTTAGAGATTCCAAATTTCCTCTGCTTTCTAATCCTTGTCTGTGATGTCATCCTCATGCTCAGTGAACGAATCTGGCAAAGGTGGTGCTTTTTTAATGGGCTTAAAATTATGCAAAGTCCTGCTTAGAACTACACTAGTTAAAAACTTTTAGGCACCATAAATGACATTCTCAGCCACACCTCCAATCATTTTCTAGTAAGTTGCTATTATTACTGTTATTGCAAATTACTGTAAGTATGAGAAGAGGCTTCAGAATCATATTTTACACATCTAAACTGAAAAGTTCTGAACTCCACTATTTATGTTTTATCATGTACTTGGCATTCCTTTTATTGCAATCCAAAGAATTCAGATTATCTAAAGAACATTTAGTATAGATAATAAAATATGTAGGTATCTACCCCTCAGAAAACAGTAACTTTTATTCAATACTTCAGCTATAACAAAGCATGATTTGAAAAATTCTCCTGATTTTATGGATGTACATCTTTTAGTTGTCTTTTTTTTTAAACTTTAACTGCTTATATTACTATCAATACAAAGCATTCTTTCCATTAGCATTTCTCTTTATCTGCAAATAAAATGTGAAAACTTCTGCCATACCATTTATGAATGCAGCATGTTTGCTTTCATTCAGATGCTCTTTTTAAGTTAGCATTCCTATATTGAACAAGTACCGTAAGTCTATATTTTTACAGGAATGTTTATCTCTGTCCATAATTATTATTCCATTGATGTAGGAGGCAAGGTACTTTGATCCTATGAAGGCACATGTGTTATAAAAAACTTAAAATGCTGTCACTGAATTGTTAAGTTTCTTATCTGGTTTACTGTAAGTCCTAAAATAGCAGATCCATCCAGTGTTTAGAAGTAAATATATTCTTGAATATATACGATCGTGCTTAAGACAATATTTTAAGCAAATGGATGCATACATGAGAGAAAAATGCATCAGTATTGAACCAAAAGAGTTAGAAGAGTCCAGTGCAGAAAGGAACAGGAAACTTAGGTTAACGAAAGGAAGAAAAAAAGGGAGAAGACAGAAAACTCAAGAGAAGGAGAGATCTTTAATAGGTATAAATCAAGAAAATATTACCATAGGGAGGAAGAAAATAATTTCACCTTTTAATAAGTCAGACTTTACCAGTACACAGCTTTTTAAATTTATCCCACTTTTTGCAAGTGAGCCATGTAGGACTCAATTTTTAAAATAAAGACTAATGCTATATTTTGTTAAATTTAAATGTCTTTAATATGGATTTTATATTCTTCACATTTGATTTTACATTTCTACAAACGTCTTTAAATTACAAGTACATTAGGAAACCAGCACATTTTATATGAAGGCAGAAGAACAATACTTCTTGACTATTCAAAACCATAAAAAATTCACAAGTACCATATTCTTCTTTTTCTATGTCTTCACTACAGTACTATCTCTCACAGAAAATACTGGTATCAGCATCAAAGGAAAGGGTCAGCAATCTTCCACATCAGAAGTTAGGACAATACTCTCAACATGGAAGGTAGGATGGTCAGAGAGGTAGCAAGTGAAAAGCTTCAGAAGAGATGGTAGCTAAAAAGAGTCAGGAAAAAGAAAAAAAAAAACAACAGGGAAAGATAAGATAACAAGATTCAAAAGGACAGGAAAAAACAAAATACACAGGAAATAGCAACAGTAACAATTGTGCTTATTCATTTTAGAAACAGTATAAGAACACTGACAGAAAAGGTGAGGAATAAGGCAGCCATTCTTAAAAAGAAAGAGGTCTACAGAAAAGACCTAGTATGGTATGAAATGCTTGGTTATTGCTCTCTTAAGGTGACAGGCCACTCAGCTTTTAGTTTGAGCTAGTCAGTTCAAAGCAGGATTCCTGTGATGTCAGTAGACTGAAACGGGCACCTCCAGAGGGCGATTCATCCCATCCTAAGGTCTGAATCTTAGACTCTGAATCACATATTTGAAATGTAATTAATTTTGTGAAGTTCACTAGGTATTTGTGAACCTCGCAGCATATCTTTAAGCTGAATACTTATGGATAACAACATTTGGATTAAAATAATATGAGAAACAGCATATTTTCTATTTTTTTTACTCTGAACAAAAAAAATTTACTAATGACTTTCATCTGCACAGAACACGTAATAGGTTTGTGCTGCATAATATTTTTTTATTACTGAACATTACTCGTGCTCACTACACAGAGCACAAAAATGAAGTCTGACCCAAATAAAAGAAAGTTTGCTTTTCTATTAGGACTAATTATGTACTACCGGGCCTTTAAGTTTATCTGCTGTAAGTAAAAATCAAAGCTTGACATCACTGGGATTCTATATTCCCAACATTAAGACCTGATTCAGGAAATATCACATTTAACTGATACTTAAAATGGCACTCCTGATATTTCAGTAATTTGTTACTAAGTATAATAAATACTGTTGTGAAAAAATGCTGAAATCCTATGTCACAGTCACAGATACTTACATTATAATGGTTATTTTAAATGAACTGTAATTAAATACAAGAGTCAAGGGTGAAGGGCTGGTTTTAAAGTTGGTATATAGCCCAGTCTCTGTGCAGGAAGCTTCAGTGTGGAGCAGGTCTGTGGGAACAATCTCTTCATACCACCTTCACCAGCTTGCCAGCCCAGACGGAAAAACAAGACTCTGTTCTTACAGAACTGCAGTACCAAAGCATAAATAACCAGAGAAGAGGATGGGAAAGGGAGCTTTCCTCCTGGGCACTGATCTGGGGTCTGGAATATACACCAAAGGGACAGTTCACAGTCTGCACTTTCTTGTTAGTATGGAAAATCTGAGAGATTTTCCTGTGACTGTGCAATTCATACTTCATTGGAGACCTATGCATAGAATGGTCTTCCATTAATGACTATTTCAGAATACAGTCATCCTGATACTGCCTATTACATGAGGACAACACAGAGCTGTCAGTTACAATGCAATTAAAAAGACATCTTTAAAATCTAAATATTGGTCCACTTGAAATGTGATTTTGCACTGAAGAATTTATATGATCTAAACAATTCTAGAGTGATGTAACATAAAATAGTGTAACGCTAATGCAAAACAACGTAACAGTAACAGCTAATTATAAAATACAGCATGAAGTCTCTTATTTAGACCTTCTAGAAGTTGTATCTGCATTGAATTTCATTTTCCTTTTAGAATGAATGTAAAGAGTACATCTATGTCAGTTTTTCAGTATTCGTATCTTCACTGGGTGCCCTTAAAAACTGCTGCCCAGTGACGCAGACACTGCACAGGAAAGGGATCCCTATCACACAGCAATTTATGGTGTAATTCTTATGCAGACCTCTCTCTCTCTCTATCAGCAGAAATTAATACACTACCTTTGAAAAAGTAGATGTTACCACTCCAAAATTATTTGTGAATTGGCACCATAAGGCCTCTCCCTGCTCCACCCATTTTCACTCTTTCTGTCCCCAGTCAGCAATGGGGCAGTTTTAGAGGGGATGCTACTCTGCTGTACATCAGCTCAGGGCTCAGTTGCACTGAAGTGTTGCTCAGGTGGACAGTAAAGGCCTTTTATGCATACTACCAAGAAAACGGGAGGTCCCTATCTCTGTATTTAAAAATAAACAAGTTTTTAGCACGGTAATTCATGAAGACCAGTTATAGTCATTATATCAATATTAGTTAATTGCTCAGTTTAAAAAGTACATAATTTCCCTAAACATATACTCTACTATAATACCATATATACTCATGGGAATCATGCAGTAACTAAGCACATAAATGAACAAATTACTGAATTAAACTTTTTTTGCTGATTTCCTAATTTATTTTATTTTATTACAGCTTATGGATGAAATCCACACACTGATGTCTAATCTGTAATGAAAGCCAATGTAAGTAATCCATTGTTCTACAGCTACATTTGGTTATGAATTAATTGACTTTGCCTAGTCCTGTTGAATAATGATTAATCAGCAGTTTCAATTTTCAATTTCAGCATTATTACAATTAGGTTTTGCACACAAATTTTGCCACTCTTAAATGTTATTACCTGCCCGCCTGCCTGTGCCCTGCCCCAAATGCTAGTGATTAGAATTAACAACAGAAATATATATTAAAAATTGGCTTTGATTTTTTGATGTCTAATAGTGTTTTTTTTAAGAGCTAACTTAGGAAGACAGAACATTGGGGCAGTCGTCATTTTCTAGCAGGATAATGGATTCTGTGATTCAGGTTGGCTCCGAAAGTCAATTTAAAGCCTTCCTTAGAAGCAACCGTGCTAAAGCAAAAATGCACAGAGAGTAAAGTACAGCTCAGCACAGCAGTTAGTCAGAAAGCTGAAGTCTCAATCTGTTTTCCATGCAAGCATAAAGCATAACATGTCTGAGCACTAAATACAAAATATTAGTGTAAATACTTACCTGACTCCTCCCTTTTCACCCTATTATTTCTCCTATGCTCATTACATTGTTTTTCATCTTTCCCTTCCTCCTGTAAAGGAAAATTATTTCCTCCTCTCCATTTCAGTTTCTTCCTTTCACATTTGCTTTTTCCTACTCACCTGCATAATTTCTGAAATTCCAAAATTTAAAAGGGCTATGGATCCAATATCCTGGGGTGAAATACCAAGTCCTGAAAGCTTTTAGCATGGCTGAAGATCAATGACTTAAAATTTAAGTGTTTGTGTTCTCTCATTTCCAACAAAGATATAAAATCATCAGAATAAAGTTTAGCAATGAGAATCTATTTAGATAACTGTAATCTTAGAATGAAATCACCGTTCTGTGAAGAGCTCTGCTCCTACAGCAAAACATAACAGTGATTTTTACTGATTTAGAACTATATTATTATCTCTGATACCTTATTTTTATGCTTAGCTGTTGTGAGAAGCACACGTCCACTTCTCTCCTTTAGTAGCCATTTTAAATGATGCACTGAATGCTTCAGCAAATGAAATGATTCATGTCATTAAATACTTTATAACCAGCTTATGATAAGATATTTAGAAGGAAATAAAAATAGCTAGAGTTAAGACTAGCATGTACACAAATGTAAATGTTTTTTCTCCTGTAGCAATTCATAAACAACATTTATTACCTGTATCCATGACATACATTTTTAGATGCCAGCTCTTCTAAACACAAAATCCATCTTTACAAGATTTTTTTCAATTAACTTAATAGCCATTATATCAAATGTTGTTTCACACATAGTATCAACATTCGATGTTTCACTGACATGATAACAGAAAGTCAGCTCAGTATAAGTTACTTTGTAGAGCATAGTGTCAAAACTTCAAGGTGTTACCTCTCAGTAATCATGAACTCCTGCAGTCTTTAAAGATAAAATAACATATGACAAGCAACAAGAGTAGAGCCAATTTTTAGGGACCAACATTGACTAACTAAAAGAGTGATCTCTATACCCACTATAAAAATCTGCCCAAGAAAGAAACACCAAAGTAGTTTTCCATTAAAATGTACCCTCTAACAAAAAAAAAAAGTATGCTTTATTTTATTTTATTATTGTTACGGTGATCTTGCTACCTAACCTATTTGTACTGTCAGGTGCTGAAAGGCTTATTAATTAATTACTGAATTTGAAACTTTTACAGAAATCATGGTTCTGGCTAGCTAAGTTTAGTTAGACATAAGTATGCAATCATATATTAAGAAGGAAAACTGTTAAATAAAAGCTTAAGACTTATGAAAAGATCTGTGCCAAAAAAAAACCCTGCATTTAAAAAACCCTTGCATTTAGGGGGATGCCCGAAGACATCAGCTTTCAATCCTTCTGCAGACTCTAGTCTCTGTGAACAACTTTTAAGGGATCCGCAAAATAATAATTAAGAAAAGCAACCATCCTGTCAGTAAGCTTCAACTTATAACCAGTAGGTGCAATCACCCACTGGATTAATTTCTTTATTTATTTTTAGGAAGGTCGTAGATCACAGAAAAATGCAAATCAAAGGGACCAGGCTTTAGAAATCCAAGATTTTTTCTGCTGTTTAGTACGACAAACATTATCTAAAAAATCATAATTCACCACGTGGAAAAAATCATCACATTCTAATGAGTACTACATGAAGAGGGGAAAAAGAACAAAAGAATTCATCTGTGATGAGCAGATTTCAAATGATGGGATATGTCCCACTTGGAGAAGATGCAAACTCTGGGTTGGAAAGGAGAGGCTTTATTATTTTGCACCCAGCACTTCCACAGCATCTCATTTGAGTCCCTTTTTACTTGGCACTGGTGAGGCCACACCTCGAATACTGTGTTCAGTTTTGGGCCCCTCACTACAAGAAGGACAGTGAGGTGCTGGAGCGTGTCCGGAGGAGGGCAACGAAGCTGGTGAAGGGTCTGGAGAGCAAGTCTTACGAGGAGCGGCTGAGGGAACTGGGGTTGTTTAGCCTGGAGAAGAGGAGGCTGAGGGGAGACCTTATCGCGCTCTACAACTACCTGAAAGGAGGTTGTAGCGAGGTGGGTGTCGGTCTCTTTTCCCAAGTAACTAGCGATAGGACAAGAGGAAACGGCCTCAAGTTGCACCAGGGGACGTTTAGATTGCATATTAGGAAAAATTTCTTCACCGAAAGGGTTGTCAAGCACTGGAACAGGATGCTCGGGGAATTTAAAAGACATGTAGACATGGCGCTTAGGGACATGGTTTGGTGGTGGACTTAGTAGTGTTAGGTTTATGGTTGGACTTGATGATCTTAAGGGTGTTTTCCAACCTAAATGATTCTATGATTCAATTCCATGATTCATTTGTCTGTCCGCACCTGCAGTGCAGAACCCCATAGGCAGGAGGCAGAAGAAAGTATAGTGGGACAGAAGAGAAGCTTTAGATGGGAGGGATTTGTGGCACCATTTGTACATTTGTGTGTCACTGTTCCTGGAGTAAGCAGGAAAGTAGGTTTTCCACTTAAAAGGGTCACGTGCAGAACTGGAGAAGAAGCTTGGGTTCCAGAAGACACAGGGAAGGGCATAGCTAGTACAAGTGTGGAGAGCGCTAAATTCAGATAGAGAGCTGTAGCCATGTTCTGTGGTAAAGTGACTTCCAACTGACCCCAATACATTTACCCAACTGTGACCTCTCCAACTCTTAAAGAAACCCTGTTCTGATCCCTATTCCAAATTCTTCGTTCACATACACTCATCCCCAGTCCTACCCAAACACCTGACCACTGCTTCTGTACCCATATGCCTTGCCTAGACTCATGAATCCCTCTCTCCTGTCACTGACAGATGACACCAGGAAATAACCTTTTTCCACACTACAGCAGAAATCACTCTCTCCTCCCTTACATGAGGACTCCTGATACAATGCAAAGATTCCCCTCGATCTCATATTCAGCTAGTAGCTTAAGCCTGAGCAAAGACAACTTCAGAATCATGTAAGTTAGCAACAGGCATTTAGCAAGATAATATAAAAACATGCACAAACCCCCTCATTTTCCATATATGTATCAAAACACACGAGTAAGAAATATGGAACAAAAAAAGGTTACACAGTGCATGCTTGCCTGCCAACTTTCTTTAGTTCCTTTTAAAACACTATTGTCAATAACGTTTGTTTCCAGTATTTTGTTTAAATTTCATAAAGTACACTACAGTAATTTTAGATTAGACAACTGATTTCTTCAGGATAAGCATATTTATACCATTTGAATAAGGCTTATAATTTGGCATTTCTCAAATTTGACACCACCAAGTCCTAACACAAAGATGCGCTGTATGTTGGAAAAGACAACATCTCTACAAATTACTTATGAATGTGCTTGTATGGTACTCAGGACAATGGGAAGTAACCTATGTCAAGGGCACCTACAGGCACTGATAATACAAATACTTTATGATTCTGGAAAATTTTCAGTAGGAAAAAAAAAAGCAGTAAGAGACCTGATATGAGGACAAAGAAGATTTTTACAATGTAAAATTACCATTCAGGGAGCTGACATAAATTACAAGAAGTTGGTCAAATAGAATTGGGATTTTATTAAAATTAATAAACAGATATTGTAATAAGACATGCTAATACTTGTAAGGAAAGTTTACGCCTGTTAATAATGACAGAATAGAAAATTTTAAAATCTGTTTTTCTGGCAGTGAGAAACCAGGTATTAATTCAAAGACGGATATATATTTTAATCTAGTGGAGTTGACAAGTTTAATCTTTGTCTGATGAGGACCCAAGACTTGAAAAATTATACTCACTTCTCAGAAAACTAAATCTACTAGTCATGAGTATATATGAAAAGTAGGGGTAGTGAAGACTTTTAGTGATACTCAAGGACAACGCAATGATTAAGAACCCCACAATTCTGTTAGTGGGGAGGGCGTTGTGGGGACAGAAGGATTAATGCTACCAGACTGCTCTTCCTGGCTCCTTTCCGGGAACCTCTCGCTGTTGCTTCTGGTGGAGAGGCATGCAACCTATCTAAAGCTGAGAAAGTGAGGAGTGCTCTCTACCTTTTCATACACTCCAGAACAGTGGTTCCCATGTTTTTGGAACAACAGATCGTTATCAGCCCTTAACTTTTTTCAAAAACCACCACACACCCATCTGATCAAACTTTTAATTGGAAACACCATTTAAAACACTGTTAACTATGGTTTAGCCAAACAGCTGTTCAACTTACATAGCCTTGTAGTCCACCAGGGGTTTGCAGACCACAGCTTGGAAACCATTCCAGCTGTTTCAAAGGTACAATGATGTCTTCTACTCCATCCCTCCCTCCAGACCTTCTGGTTTCTGTGTGAAACATTCCTGCTTCTTTATCTGATTTCCCCTGGGATTAATTTTAGGGCCTGCCAGTGCTTTTAGCTTTCTGAAGTAGCAGCAAACTGGCATTCTCCATTGCCCACAGGTTTGTAAACAACAGAACTAAATCTGCCCATCCATAATATTGCTACTGCCAGATAAAGGAACAAACAGAAGCAGAGGATAAAAAAATATCTGCAGATTTAGGAAAATGGCACCAGTTTACATTTGATTAATGTTTGAAAATTTATCATCAATCAATGAGGACTACAAACTTTTATTTACAGAAAAGCTATAATTCTGCACAGGTTGGATTTTGGCCACAGCTGGTTCAGGACAAGTGGATTTTTCAAGACCAGTAAACAGTTGGGTTTTGTGCACTTGAAAAGATGTGTCCACAAAACTATGGCAGACAAAACTGGTGCTAAGCAGCCTTTTCCCATCTTAAAGATCACCTAAATTAAACAAAAGAGTGACCAAAGGCCAATTCTATTGGCCAAAGGCCACTTGTTCTTCTATTCTGAGAAACAGGGAGTTATAGTCCCCTATTAAACACTTCCATGTATTCATGGTTTTAGAGACCTTTCTCACATTGCCTACTCCTCAGTCAACATTCTTCCAAACTGAGGAATCCATTTAGTGTCCCTGCAGAAGAGCTATGCCATACCTCTTAGTCATCCTTTTCTATATCGTACACAGTTCTCATCAATGCTCAAAATTGACCAGCATGACAGTGCCACTTCTCTGTTTCATATACCATTTTGCCACTTTTTGCTAGCATCAACTCCATCCAGAATGATTTTAGGAAATTAGCAGGAGCTGCTAAAAATCCATGCAAACACCAGTAAGATGGCTTGAGAGCCCTGGCTTCTCACAGCAGCAAGATAAACCTGTCAGTTTAATGGTGATATTCCACCCCTGTGACAGGCAGGAACTCCAGGATCAAAACCTGTACTTTAAGCTCATCAGGGCTGTGAAACCCTGAGAAATAGGGAGGACGAATCTTCTCTTCAACTTGCAGCCCCTGCTGTGGTTAGAAAGAACAGCTACAAGTCCCTGCCTTCCTGAGCAGCAGGACTGGTCACAGCCTGCTGAGCTCACAGTTTACAGGGTGATGGCTGCTGTAATCCAACAGCCACTGCCTCTCTCTGCTGATAGATATGGCTGAACAGCGGGGGGCAACGATATCTGGCCTCTGTGACAGCCATGGCTCCTGGATCACCACAGGTCCTGCTGTGAGATCCTTCTGCAACTCTTCAGGGTCAACATTAGGTCTGACTCCAACTGAATATTTTCCTTTTATCATCTGCAATCTTTATCAATGCACTTTTTCAGATCATTTAGGAACAGGTGGACCAGCAAGGGTGCCAGTACAAATCTTTGTGAGGTGGCATTGTTAAAACTGCCCATTAGTTGCTATTCTGTTCCTTATCTTGTAACCCTTTACTAATCCACAACGAATTTTAAGTAACTCAGTACTTCATTTTGTTAACAGTCTTTGGTTACAGAGCTTTTTTAAAACTTTTGGGTCACCCTTTCCTGTGTATCTGTTGACTCCTTCAAATAACTAGCAAAGCTCTAAGACAAAACTACCTTGTACAAAAGCCAAGATGATGGTTGCCTATTACACCTACCCATGTTCCTATTAATTATATTCTTTAACACATTCACTGGCATTTTGTCTGTCATGGTAGTCAGTTTATTAGTCCATTAGTCCACAATCATCCCTAGAGCCCTTTTTAAAACTAGTGTCACATTTGCTACTTTCCATTCCTCTGTTATCAAGGCTAATTTAAGTGATAGATTATGCAACACAGTTCATGGCTTACCAAATTCATTTCTGAATTTCTCTAGGACTACTGAATGAACAACGTGCTATCTGGCAATCTGTTAATGTTTATTAAATCAATTTGCTAAAAAATCTTTTATTGATATTTCAAATCTGAAATATTCCCTATAAAGAACAACTTTTATGTGAGGATGTCCCTAGTCTCCCTGTAATAAACCTTGCCAATGCAAAGAGTTCATTTGTTTCTTTCTGTGATGGCATTGTCTTTACATATTCTCTTTATCTGCCATTATCTATTGAACTCACCTCCCTACCAGCAAAATTTACACTTGAAAAAAAATGTTTTTTGGCTTTTAGGATTTTAGCCTGTTGTATTTCAAAATCTTTTTGTTCTGCCTTATAATAGGTCTACATTTAACTTGCCAGAATTGTGCTCTTTTCTGCCTTGCTTGCTTGGATTTCACTTTTTGAAAAACCTCTATCTATTTCTAGTAACTTCCTTTACTGTTCAGTTGTGTTGGACAATTCTTACACAATTGGGTTAGAATCAGAAAGCAAAGTCCCCGTGTCTCGTTTAATATTTATTTAAACTGTATCTTCATTTGTATGCAATTCTTCTTTTTTAAATAATACTGGACTGTTTTTTTTTATTTTAATCTTTTTCTCTCCTACAAGTATGAGAAACTTGAGTATGATATGAGATATTGCTACTGAATGGCTCTTCTATAGTCACTTCTTGTGTGCTAATCCAGACTAAATCAAGGGCTGTCCCGCCTCTTCTGGATTCTCTAGCTGGTTTGCTCAAAAAGTAGTTCTTGATGATACCTAAAAATACAGCCTGTGCATGATGGCCTAATGTGGCCTAATGTTAAGTTTATCCAGTCCATATATAGATAACCAAGAACTCTTGTTATGATCAAGCTTTCGGGTTGTCTAGCCTCTCCAGTCTCCCACAGTATTTCACAGTCACTGTCTCCATCCCATCAACTAGTCCAGAGCTCTTACTAGACTTCTCCTATTCAGATATAGAACCATTTGTAATTACATTTTGTGGTTTATTCTGATAAAATTAACTTATCTGACTATACTTTCTTTGGTATATACAGTGCCATTTGTCTGCATAGTCCAATCTACCATCTCTGTATCAGCTAGGCACTAAACATTCTATCATCTCTGTATAATCTATACATTGACATTTCAGTGTCCCTTTGAAAGAAAGAAAAGGGATACATGCAGACCCACTTCCAGAAAGAGGGTGACATACCTGGGGAATTCCTGATGGAATTCATGCTTACCGCTCTTCTGAAGAATCATTACCTTCAAGGCACAATGGAAACGGAGCACTACAAGATAGCAATGTACCAAGACACCAAATCAAAACTAGTGTAGGTTCCTCCTCAACAGAGATCAGATGGCATTTGAAAAAGGACTGACCAACAGTATGGCTGGAACAACTGCTGGTATTCAAGATTTCTGTACCAAGAGATGCTGTGTCAGGAAGGGAATGCACTAAGGAGCAGAAGGACAATATGGAAGTATAAAAAGTCCTTTAACCTTTTCCACACACTGCATAACTTCGTAATATTTGCACTTACTTCCTTCTGTGAGAAGGGAGAGTCTGTTCTTACTGCTGTGGAGAAGAGAAGAGAGGGATGCTTTCAGGACACAATGCCAGTAGCTATTGACTTGGGTTTGACAGTTGAGAAGGCCTCGGGGGCTAGCATTTTATCTGTTGGCTGCAACTCACTTCTTTCCCTTTTGTGAGGCCTCTAGTTGGAGCACCTTCTTTCTGCATTAAATATGATGTGACATTAGGCACAGCAGAATCCAACAGCTACACTGCAGTATCCAGTGGGTATTCATTATTATTTACTTGTATTACCATAAATCTTGGGAACCCTCACCCTGGACCATTTCTCATTATGCTGGGCCATGAATAAACACACAACAAAAAGTAGATGTGCTTGAATTCTACGTAAAGAGACAACAGAGAAATTACGGCAGAGTACAAATGCAATGACACAGTACTACTGTGGTAAGCGTTGGCATTAATATACCTGCAATATAACTGTTGTCTAGTTGTATTGTTTTAAGTTTCACAGTACATAAAACTTTTAAGAAGATATTTAAAGGAAGATAGTAAACAGTTCTGTTTATGAAGAATTCAAGCAATACATGAGAGGCAGCTGAGGAGAAAATATCCAGTGTGGTCTGAAAATTTAACAACCGAATGATGGAAGCTGGCATCATATGTTGATCAAAACCAGAGTCAACCTCTTGATACTGAAGGAGAGGTATCAGGTAGAAGTAGTCTTGATGGGCCTTGAAAATAAAGACAGATAGCTTATCTTTATTGCTTTAAACTGAAGGAGGAAATTGAAAATACCAAAGGAGTAAGTTTGGAAACTGATATTTACAGTAGAGTAGCACTTTGACTAGATAATGAGCATGACAAGACTGCATTTGTCAAGGCAAAAGAAAAAGATTTTCTAATAAAGAGATGATCCATGGAAAACCTGGACGAAAAATATAATCATCTGACAGAGAAGAAAGACCATCCTTAAAGGGCTGGAAAAACATTCCCAGGACACAGATTTTGCCTAGATTTGATGACTTAAAACAAACGACAGCATGATGGTGTCGTTCATAGAGGATGCAGAGAGGTTTTGTGAGGACCTCAACCTAAATATGAAAAAAACTAATTAACAAAAAACCAATAATTGTAACTGGAAATAAAGAACTGAGGGTACTACTGAAGAAAATTTTCATGCATTAGATCTGCTTAGGAGTGGAAAAGAAGATGGGAGGAGGTATATGAAACACATAAAACATTGTTTTTCCTATAAATATTGTGAAATGAGAAAATTCTTTCATGTCACATTTATTACTAACTTATTACAGCTATCTATGCTACCACGTTTTGACTTTCAAGGCTTGAAGAAAAACAATGTTTGTGAGGTTGTAATATGATGGGTGCCTCATTCAATATAAACAAAAACATGCTACCTCCAGCATGAAGGCAGGACAGTCACGATACAAGCCAAGCACAAACAGCAGCAGAGAAAAAGATCTGACAACTTAAACTTACAACAACTAACATGCTGAATGTTCAGGCACATTCCTTTGCTCTTCCTTCTTAGTGCACAGAACCAGGGCTATCACCTCAGTTTGCCACTACAGGAAACTTACTCTCTGTTGCTGCAGTTTGGTATTCCAGCTCTTGAAGCATTCCCAAGCCCACAAAATGTGTAGTGTGTAGCAAATGCCCACTCCCTACATTCCACAATATCAGCTCTGTCTCTTGATACCTGCTTTCTTGCTGTTCTCCTAGTTTCAGTCATTTATGGCATCAGGGCATGGGTTAAACCAAAGAAACACTCAGAACAGGTGCTCAACAATGGGGGTTAGCAGCAGTGAGTAGTGGAGATCACACCTAGGTGATCTGCCTCTCAGTGATGATGAGTGAAAAAATTGGATATATATGAAACATCCAGGGGATTCCTCATACCCACTTACTAGCATGTCACTTTCCTCCCTTTTCTCCTCTGAAACCGGATCTATTCTGAGGCACTTCTTTTGATCTGGTTCGGGGTGGGGCGGGCAGGGCTAGAGGGCCATGTTTGGGGTTTTTTTGCAATCACCTAGTCTCCCTCTCATTTTCTTTCTTTTACCCAACTTAGTGCAAGTAAGAATAAATATGGCCAATAGGATTAAAAGGTGAAAACAGTAAACCATTAGGTCTAAACATTTTAAAAACAAAATAGGCTGATCAAGATTTCTTTATGCAAAATGAARCATCCGGTGTTCTCAAATATTGATTTCATTTCATATTGAAAAATCTCAATTTCATTTTATACTGCAAAATCTCAAAAGAATCACTGTTAAGTTTTTAAACTAGAACTTTGAAAATTCCCATCCTGTAATGAACATAATGAAATTGTGTTTTGAGCTCTGTTGAAGATGATACATTTCAAAATCATTAAGTTCTGTGTTTGAACAAGAACTTGGCTTCTGCTTAGCACTAATTGTAGTTTAGCATACTAACCCATTGACCTCTGTTCTTAGTTGTAACTGTCATCTTGAATCCCCAATTTATACAGGTAATTCACAACTAGTCACTGAGTCTTCTTCAAAGCCCATATACTCCCCTCCAACAGAAAAAAAAAAAATTAGAGAAAAACACTTACTGAAAGTTTTAAACTTAAATCTATCATATATTCAGTGCAATGAGAAATACCAGTAGCTATGCATTTAGTTCTCCTTTCAGGCATATTTTTGCCACCCATTTTCTGGTTTTTGGTTTTGTTTGTTTTGGTTGTTTTTTTTTTTAAATTGGACTCCCTAGTCTGCTTTTGATCTGAGTTTATGATTTCTTCGCTGGTCTTGCTCTTTCTTCAAATTACTTTCATTCCACGCTGCTCTTGTGCCAAACAAAAAAAATAATCCTGTCCTCCTTAATCTTTACTCACCAATTATTATCTGTGTCCTTGCTCCATGGGAAAGAATCTCTAATTGTCCTTACATACAACTCCTCTAGACCTTTACAGCCCCTTAATAAGGGTTCACAAATTCAACAACATTTCCAGTTCTTCCATTTTTCAGATACTAAGACCCCATTGAAAACATTCTTGTATTTGAACACCAGAAAGGAAATACGGCATCATAAAAAAGGGCACGGAGTTTATAATACCCCTTTTGTTATACAGGGAAAACACCTACATGTAGTTTTTGCTCATTTGTATATAAAAATAGGAGTCATAGCAATGACTGTACCCATAGCTACAGGAAAAGAACTTCCTCCTTAATCCAAGCACAGATATTTATAGTAATTTTGGGTGAATCCACTGACATATGATATGGGTAATTATTATTGATTAAGCACAAAGTACTTAGGTACAATAAAATACGTAGTTCCTGCCTAAGACTGTAGCTAATCAGCTTGCATGGTCAAATTCACTCATAATGCCAGCTCAGTTTAGTTTAATTTAACCAAGTTACATTGACACAAGTATAAGTGTATATTTATTAGCATTTCAATGTTCAACTCAGCAAGACAATTATGTTAGTAAATCAGTTTGCAATATCTACACAAATATTGGTGGTATAAACAGTTTTTATAGATCTATAAATTTCAGAAAGTTTATGGGTGAAAATACAGAGCAAGTCAGAGACACACTATTCTGAAAATAAAGAAAACAAACAAGTTAAAACTCCCTACCTAATAGCAGTATGGAAGGACTCCAGGTTCACATGGTGAATTACCCAAGAATAATGAAATCCTTAATGGATATATTGTATATATTTTCTAAAAAGAACTGAAGTCAATTGGCATAAGTCAAACCTCTTGATTCACCTTTTTATCATTATTAGTTTGTCAACATCAGTAAAGACTAACTATTGAAAAAATCAATCATTTCAATGTACTTACAGCTGAATTTTCTCATCATGTGACCAACTATCCACAAAGCCTCAGTGCCATTAAGAAGTTTTGAGGAATATATTATTTGGTACTGCCAAAAAAACATAATTAAAAGAATGCATGTAAATGATATTAATTTTCTAATTAGAAATGTTTTATGATTATTTCATGTCTAAAGTACATTTGGGGGAAAAGCAGGACTTACATTATCCCAAAAGGCAGGCTCCAGCACAATCAATGATACACTGACAGAATTCACAGTAAGGAGTCACAGTAGGGTCCTGATCTTGCAACTGAACTTTCACAAAAAGAACCCTGCACTATTGCAGAATCTCCTTAATTTCAATAGGGCCCTACCCACACATAATCAATTACAGAGTCCGCCTATGTGGGAGTAACAACAGTGAGAACAGGACCTGTTCCTCCACACACCTGCAAAAATATCAGGATAAAAAAAAAATAAAATTAGTAACATGCAGCAAAACCTACTGATAGCCTGTTTTATTACAGCATTTAGCACATAATAAAGGAGTTCCATGCATCTTTAAGTTGCATATTATTTATAGGAATTTTTAGCTCCTTCTTTAAAGAATGTTGGCTTAAAATTGCTTATGGATTTTACATGTAGTGACAGCACATTATGGGAGCTTTTACTGATAGGTATTTGAAATACAAATTTTTAATTATTATTTTCTAAAAATTAATTACCCTAGTTTCTTTGGTCTATGATGCAAGTCGCTTTTTAGTGCTTAAGCCTTCTTAAAATCTGTCCCACAACAGCCATTTTGGGGACACAGCATAGGCCTGTGAATCTATTGAGGTCTTCATGATCATGGAAGTATCTGACCACATATAGCAGCATCCAAGACCAAGGTCTTAAAAAATATGTGAAAAAAAGTAGTTTAGTATTAGTCATTTTTAGACTAAAAAGGGTCAGCTTTTTTAAACAAAAAATCCTTATGAAAATCAACTATAATTAATTATTTGCTAAGTTTAAGCTCCTAGTGAACACCATTTAAAATACAGGAAGCACACAACATAACGTCAAAAAAGAATGTACCACCACTTTACTGTTCACACAAAACTTAACATTCATGATTTGACCTTACTGTTCTTACTAAAAACACATCTATGTTGATCTTTAAAAGGAAAATATTATAAGTTACAATGCTTTTATATATTATAAACCATTTAAAAACAGGTTAGCCATAGGTTCCATGAAATAATACTTAACTGGTGACACTATGCAAGAGTACTGGTGATAAACGTTATAAGAACAACCACTAGATCCTAGAAACATGCAGAAGACATTTCTTCATTCCTTTAATACAGATAGCATTAGGGAAACAACAACATTTTTGTAAAAAAAAGCCGGGACCAAATGAAAGGATTTGAGAATCTAACAGAAGAACCAAAAGTTCCATATAAATGGAATGCAGCCTTTTCTTTTTTTTTTTTTTTTTTTTTTTGACCAGTTCTTCTCTTACTGGCTTTAATTTTGTGAAACAACAGACATGAAAATAACCAGAAAATGGAGAAGAGTATCACAGTTTTTCGTTCCTTGCTGCCACGTTGATGGTTTTCAACTGGGCAGGAGGACAAACAAAAAAATTTAAAATACATATTTCAGATTTTATGACAAATTTCAAGGCAGTTGTCTTACAATATTGAACTGGAAGTATTTCTTTTCATGTTACTGCTTTTAAATTTTATGTTTCATATGCATGACTCTTAGGTTTCTGAGAAATTCAGCTGTTTCTAAAGAACAGTGCTACAGTGCTAAGTTCTGTTTAAAAAGTGTTACAAGATATCTTGACCCCTGTCTAACATTATGCAGAAAATTTAAAAATATCAGACATCTGCCAAGTTAGTGCTGCCTACCTGACCCTGCAAAGTGAGTGAACCAGTACCCCTGGCAAAGTGTAATCTGCCCATTTCTCACTGACTGAGAAGAATGGATGGACCATACCTTTCAGGACAATCATGGTGCCCATAATCATGCAGCTACAGATTTAGCATTTCCCAAGTTGCAATGCAGTGTTGTAACTTGATGCAGCCAGATCCTACTACTGTTTTCTGTCCCTGTGCCTAGCTCCACATCTTTCTTCACAAAGGAAGTTAATTGGAATACAATGCATGTTTCCTGCACTGCCCCAAGAGGGTAGGTTGTAGGATGGGTCAGGGACACATACCTGCAGTCTAAATTACAGTCAGTTTCTGGGGAGAGCTGAAAACACCGTTTTACAATTTTGACAGCCTAAGGAATAGCTCAGAGCTGACATCCAAACAGTCAAAGAAATGAAATACTGAAGCTGTCTCAACAGTTCCCTTCTCTGACGTGGACAGGAAAAACATGCATCTAACCCAGGTATAGAAACTACCATAAAATGGAACGATTCACAAGTGGTTTGGGAGACTACAAGGCCCTGGCAAAAACAAGGTTTTTTTCATGACTAGCAGAAGTAATGAAGTCTAGTTACCTATCAGCGTGCTCATACGTGCCACCAACACACTTGTGCAGTAATTCCAGGCTGACACCACCCTGGCTGGTTTCCCATTCCCTTCTAAACAGATTTCCCTAAATTCCTGCAGAAAACACCAGCTTCTGACTTCTGGGAGAACAAGAGGCAGCTCACATTGTGGCTAGATCTGAGCTACACTTGCACTGACTGGAAGACCAACCAAGCATGCTGACTGGCAAGTCAACAGGTTGAACAGAACAGAAAATTTCTGAGTCCATGCTGCAGCTTTTTCTACTCTGGGGGCACTGATTTGAGTCCTTTCTCTACTCCCAGCTGCTAAGTTTCACTCAAATTGTAGAAATTTGACTTTGTGACCTCTATCTCTATATCAAATGCAGCTGAAATTAAGCGGTGGATTCAGAAGTTATTAGGAGACAACACAATCCTATATATCTTGTTTTGTTCAGAAACTGGGCATGAAAACACTGTAGCATAATCACTGTGAAAATAACTAATGAATTTTATGTCACTTATTGTTTTCATTCAGGAGTTACACCACAAACTCAGCTATAACAGAACACAGATTTTTACATGGTGATAGCATAAATGAATCCAGAGAATGTAGAGACTGTTTCAATAAAACTGGCTTTGTTTCGCCACTGTGAACAGGGCCCTAAATATATGTCACTTCATAAAGGTGAAAATTTAACAGAAATAAAATTTTCTATATAGTTTTTGAACTTACCAAGACTGTAGTTGACTGCCCTTCATGGAGATCCCCGCTTCTCTTCCAATTCCATGCTGTCTCTCCTAAGGCTTAAGAGTAGTTCAGTGATACATAGCTCAATAAAAGAACAGTGACATTAAGTCTAATGAATGTATTCAGTATACCTGGACTTTTCTTTTGTGGGGTTTTTGGCTGGTGTTTGGTTTTTTTTTTTTAGAATAAGCATAGTGATTTGTAAAGAATCATCTTAAAATCCTGATCCTACTGCCTGGATCCAGATCCTGATATCCCAATTTAGGGAATAATTTTTAATAATCTGCAAGTTCCAGTTCCCTTTTTTATAAATGGCATCCACAGTGCTCTGCTTACGCTTTCTATTGATCTAGCACTAAATTTTAACTTGTGTGTTTCTCACCAAAAAGGCATAGTTGAAATCAGACGGTTTTATTTGTTGTTGGATTCCAGGAACTGATGAAAGAAGGAAAGAAACTGAAAAAGTATAATGTTGTCTCCAAAACTCCAGTAAAAAGAAGAGAGACAAAGAATAGTCAGTGTGGAAAAGTTAATAGAAAACTGGACATTAGAGGAAAGGTTAGCAGGAAACAATGGGTACAAGAAGAGTCAGGGAAGTGAAAGTGATTTAACCAAAAAGGGGATGGAATAAAAGAAACAAAATTATCTTCTTAGCAGAGCAATGAGAATGGGCTTTTCAAAACTGTTTGACATTGGCCTATCTCTTCTTCTATTGAATAAAAGAATTACATCAATTCCAAAAATGCTTTAGGAAAACCTTTAAGCCTCTTAACTTGAACCATTTAACTTTAAGCATATGCAGTATCTAAACTCTGTTCAGCTAAAAAACTAATGAGGTGCTTAAATTTGAAAATAAATTTAAATCATCTTGTAATCATTCACTATGCCTGCAGTATCAAGCACGCATTCAAATCTGAGCCCCAACTCCTTACCCGGCTAACATGCAGACTCACACTTTGGCGCTAGTCTGGATGCAGCCTATTGATTATCAGATAGGCAACGTCATGTACAAGACGCAAGGGACTAATGTGGATTCAAACTCTTCTCTCAAAAGCCATACTCATGCAAGTATTGTGACTTAAGTACAAGACTAATTGTTTGATGAAGCAGAATGTAAATAATTAAGTGCTTAAAGTTAATTCAAGAATCAGGTCTCAAAAAGAAAACTAAAGAAAAAGTGACTGAGAAAGAAAAAAGAAACAGATTGTTGAGTCTGTGTTAGAAATAAATGACCTCTGGGTTATATCTCAACGCACTCTGCCTGAAAACTACTGCTTCTTTCTGGCTTAAGTATTACATCTTATTTTTAATAACCCTGGCAAAGGTTAAATTAGTTCAGTGGTTGATAACAGTACTAAAGTAATTCTTAACACAAGGTGTAGTTCAATTATTGGTATGAAGGGCTCACCATCTCTCCTGCCTATTTAAACACACTTGCACTTCCAAACCCAATTTGGTAAATAGCTGGGAGAGGGTTAATATCCCATAACAACCACGGAGAGAGGAGAAAATGTGGAAATCATAAGCTGCTAGTAGGGTTCCGTCCCTTTTACTCCTTACTCTACAATACAGTTACTAAAGGAAAACAGAAATTGAGCCACTTTTTGAGATACCAAAAAAGGTCTGGGGCATCTCTCAGCATCCTGTGAACTTCTGATCATTGTGATCTGTCTCCTGAACTATGGATCATTCTGTGCACTGTTACTTTAAGCTGTCACCTATCTAAATGACCAGGAAGCCAATATCAACACTCAACAACTATATTCTTACACACACAACCCCCTGCTACCAATATTCCATCCTTTATCTACAGCTGTAAAAAAGGAAACTCCCTGTTTTTAAGATATATGCTTAATAAATCCACACATATAAGAATCATTACTTAATGAAGGTAGGGCGCTAGAGTAAGATTAAAGACCTGATTAAGGCAGTGAGTTAGAGATAGAATTAGTTCCTCTATAGATTGAGTCACCTTTTCATAAAATGGTTAAATAAAATAATGTTTTGTTCTTCTCAGGAGGATTATGAGCATTACTAAAATTTTATAAATGTGTTGAAGCTCAGATTTCAAAATTTCCCAGAAATTGGGAAACTAGAGAAGCAAATGAACAACTTACATCAAGCTGTCTTAAAAGAAATAAATTGAACAGCATAAAAGCAAACAAATTAGTACTAGCTAAAGCATTTCCAGATCCCTCACTCCTGCATTCATTTCAGTAGCATTTCATTTAAATGCAGGCATACATATCTGCGAAGTTTAATCTTCAATCTTTCAAACAATTCCACATATCTGAACTTCACTCCTCTAAGTAGTGCTACTGATAAAACTACTCATGTGAATAGAGTTAAGCACATACACAGGACTAAGGCTAAAACAAGTAATAAAGAAATTAGCTAATGAATTCAGTGTATCACTAACAATTATTTTTGAAAACTCAAGGACAGCTAAGAAGATAGCAAAGCTTGAGAAATTAACAGCTGAAATACTGGGTGAGGGGGATAAATTAGGTTACGGTCCCAGCAATTACCCTACAAAAATCTAACTTCAATACCTATTAAATAACAGAATCAATGCTAGGAAAAAAAAAATAATAGAGCATCCCCTCAACAACTTAATAGTCACGACAGCCACACTATTTTCTCACCATTTGATGAGTCCTCTTCAGTTCAAGGCTGAAGTTCATGGGTGCTGTGGAGAAGATCACTTGGCAACTGCTCTGCTGTAATTAATCCATGAATAAAGAATGGGCTTCAGTTTTCACAGATACCAAGCCAGCGCTTTGCACAACCATTAAATCCACAAAAATATTAAAACATTTAGAAGTTACAGTTAGGTCATTTTAGCAAAACTTTACCACAGAACGTAAGATTAATAACAAATCTTTCTTAAATCCTCAGGAATATGTTCATTATTATGAGTCAGGCCTATAGCTATGTTAGAGTCAATATTATAAGATCTGAATGAAATATAGTAAATCCAACCTTTCAACTACATCATTAGTCTTTATGCTACGTTGAGCATTTTAGAGGCTGAAAAAAAAATTAAATTGAAAGTTGGCTATTGAAAAATCAGGAGGTAGTCTACTGTAAAAAAAAGTGCTAGTTTTTTTCTTCATCTGGAAGTTTACAGGAACTCTAATAACATAGATGCAAGTCCCAAGCCAGCACATACTTCTTGCAGTCCTTACTGCCTACAGAAGCATCCCTAGATCAGGTCTATACTGGCAAATTCAGAATTCTGTTTTCACTGTACAATAGTAAATGCTGTCCACTTCAGTCCTTTCTAGATTACAGCCTCTACCATTGCTAGTAGACTGAAATTGCAAAAGTAATGAATTCCAAATTCTATATTTGTCAGGGTAAATCAGAGACTGAATGGCTACAGAAGGAAGTAGAAAACTCATAGATGAAAGAGGATGTTCAACTACAGTTACTAGGTTATTAAACTGAAACTTTAAACTTCAACTGATATCAAATTTACAGAAGAGGTCTGAAGGGAGGCTTCAATGAATCTATAACAGGGATCTAGAAGGCTGGACAAGCATCAGGGGCAAGGCAGGGCTCAAATTAGAAAAATAAATAGAAAAAATTTTGGAATTCCCACTGGCTGTATGTCCATATGCCATACAAACACAGAATACCAAAATAATACGTAGATGTGCAATTACTGAAAAGATTATTATAATTACTACATGTGGGTGTATCTTGGTGCCCTCCAACTGGTCTAACTTACCTAGGAACTGGATCAGATGAAGGTAATGGAATAACATGCAAGTACCCAGGCAAGCCAAAGAATCTAACTAAAAAGTTACATGGTAAAGACACAATGCCAGTTTTCATTACAACAAATTCCTCTAATCCTCATAGTTGTAAAACAAATCTTAGAAACACATAGCAAGGTAATTTGTAAAGTAATGTGTGCCTGAGTCAGAAGACAGCCTCCAGCTTTCTAATCATCCCTGACTAGCTATGAGCTTCTGTGCCATTTTGGCAGATAAGTACCTTGCTTTGGTTTTGCCACCGCTCAGCTGGACCTAGGCAATTCAGTATATCCAAGCACGAAGTATGCTGCGTACAGGAAACTCCCAGTACAGGAAGCTGGGGGGATGTCATCTCAGTAATGTGGGTTATTGTAAGTCCCTCTCTTCCACTCTATACTGATTTTCTCTAGAATTTTAAATTACAAATTCAGGGTGTCAAGATCCTCCAGGGCCTAAATCCAGGATTCCTAAAGAAATGCCTACTAGGTCTCTAGACTGGATCCAGTTGTCAACAGTTTCCCTCTTCTGACATGAGAGAACTTGTGCAACAAGGGGGAAAAAGCTATCATTTCTAGAGACAGAACTTTCTCGGGGCTGGTGCAAGCCTATAGAATGAATGTGCCTAGGAGCTAAGGGCCATCAGAAACCTAACTGCATTTTGCTTGAAGAACAAAACACATTACTTTGACCTTGGCTCACTAACATAAATACATAACACGTATATGGAACAAAAGACAGATAAAATAAACTGAAAACATTCAACTGCACATGCTCCTTCCCCTGGCAACAAGAGAACAGATAATGTGACAAATGGTGGTCATGTCACTTATTACAGTATAAGGAGATTCTCTGACAATATAATGACACTCTCTGAGGAGAAGAATCTATAACAGAGGACAGGCACTACTAGAAGGTGTTCAGGTAGTGCTGTAATGAGAAATGTATGAGGAAAGGAGTCCATTATAGAATCTGCAGCTTAACCTCATATTTGCTACCACAGCAGGTAAGACTTCCACCATTCTGATGAGACCAAGTTGTTTGGAATGGAAATTTGATCTAAAGAATTGACATCACTTTTGGTGAGGCTCAAAATCCCTTTCTCTCCCTTCTGTCCTCAGCTGTGTTCCTGCTGTGACTTTTTGGCTTCACTAGTCACTGAGGAAACAAACTGATGATCCTCTCCCAGATGCTACAGCCAGAGAATGCAATACCCAACTCGTATGGATTTTTAGACTATAGCAATTGCCTTTCTCACTTGTTCTGATACTCAGTTAAATATTTACCCATTCTGATCCTTAAATTATTATAAGTGTGCATTATTTAACTTAAGAGATCTGAATGGAAGATGTAAATCAAGACTATTACATTAGGCTTATGTTTTGTGCAGTTCTAAGTAATACTGAGAATAATGATTGTGTAATATCACTATTAGCTTCTTAAGTCTGAAATACAAGAGCGTAATAATGAAGAGAACTACTCAGTGTGCTTACACATAATAATACACATTTCAGTCTGTACAGGATCGGGGCCTATGTGCATTAAGTATGGAATCTGAGAGCAAGTATTAGATATTAGGGGATGTAAAAATTTCACTTTCATTAAAAATCTTAATGAAACCTTAGGAATGACATCTGAAAGGACAATAGTGTGATTCATGTAAGAGAATATCATGTCCTGTTAAACAGAATGGCACACTATCTTCTATATCTTATATTACGGTTGGAAAAATGGGTGAAAAACAATAACTAGAATTATTTTAGGGCAGAACTACACAAATCTAAGTACAGAGAAGTGGTATCAGCAACATCATAATTTTATATTTTTCTTTACTGTTTTCATTGCTATTTCTACTGCAAAGTCCTCTTTTCACAGGCACATAACCTTCAGAAAAAAAATTAGAAGACATTTACTATCATTCTTTTCAGTTGAAAGACACACTTTTTGAAAATTTCACTCACGGTAATTCTAATAAAATAAGAGCAAAAATGTAAATACACTGCAAATCATTTATATTTCCTCCTTTTCAACAGAAAAGTTTTACGAACTGAAGTTTTTTCATCTGGCTAATTTTCACTGAGAACTTGGTTTAAAAAATTAGGAATCAGTTTCTTTAGCAACAAAACTTCAAATCCGAGGAAAATATAGTAACATAAATGCATAATATTAGCTATGTGATTACTTACATGTTGCCTTGCACTACTTTTTCACTAAGGAGCTCCAGAATTACATATTTTCTGAGTAGCAGTAGTTTTCGTAGCCATGATGGTCTAAGCTTTTTGAGCCCAAAAGCTTGCCGTTTTCAACTGTGTCAGTTGGTTAAAAAAAAAAAAAAAAAAAAGAGAGAAATTACCTCTCCCTTCAAAACTTGCTCTGCTTATATTTTTGTTAGTGCAGCTCTAGAAGGGAGCTGTGGAATCATGAGAAGCATTAGGCCCTGAGCCTGCTAACGTTCGTCTGCAAGTAGTCCAACTGAGTTTAAGAGGACTAGCTCACAGGCGTGAAGGGAAGATTTTGAAAGTCAGTGGGAACAGAGCTCCCAAACTCTCATTATGTACTTTTGAAAATCTTCCCCAAAGTCATGGGAACAACAGCTTGCAGGTCTGAGGCCTCTGCTTTTGACTGCTTTCCCTTCCCTTTTTAAAAGCGTATTAGATAAAAAAAAAACAAACCACTGAAGCCAAAAATCCTGAGGAGCCACTCGCAGTGATGCGTTGGGTCTCTCTACAAAGGCAGGGGTCCGCACAGCCCGAGGAGAGCTCACAGGAAAGAATCCTTCAGCAGTCAAAAGTCAAGTGCAGACTAGTGGTTCGGGCGGCACTGTAGCCTGCTTTCCCTCCGTGGCTTTCAGCAGCTTGCAACCTCCATCTCGGTTTCCCCATCTGTGAAATGGGGATAGGAGCACTAACCCAACTATCAGGTACCTTATGATCAGTCACAACTTGGGGCGGAGGGGGGGGTGCGGCGTGAAAATGAAAGTTCACGTTTTCCCCTGCGCATTGCCAGCAGCCGAGGCGGGAGCGCTCTCAGAGTTGAACCTCGCTCCGTCAAGTTCCTCGGAGAGATATTTTTTTTCAAATGACCAGTGTACGGCACTCCGGGCCCAATCTGCCCCGAGATGCGCCCACACAGCACCGCTCAGCTTCGCTCCGCCAGCGGCTGTTCGCAAGCCCGGGCGGGGGCGGGAGGGGTGGTGGTTTTGGCGGGGGGTCCGCCGGGCCGCTGCCGCCGCGGCGGGCGGGAGCCGGGCCGCTGCCGCGGAGCCGGTGCGGCGGAGCGCGTGAAGCGGCGGGAGGGGGAGGGGGAGCGGCGGCTGCCAGGGCGGGATCGGGCCCGCGGGCTGCCTCCGCGCGATGTGGGCAAGCGCCGAACGCTTCAAACCCTCCGGCTTCGGCGGGGTGCGCGGCTGGGGGGACGGGGGGGGCTGCAACCTGAGCGCTGCGGGAGCCGCGGGGGTCCTCGGAGCCGCGGGGGGGGGGGCGGCGGGGGAGGCGCTCTTCATATTTTCCTCAGGTCCTCTGGCGCACATCCCCCTCCCCCCGCCGGCTTCCTCCCCCTACCTTCCCAAAACGCGCTGCCCCCCCCGGCGCCTTTACCTTGACAAGTCCGCGGGGCCGGCGGAGGTCTCGCTCCCCCTCTCTCTCTCTCCCACACACATCTCTAACGCGCCACCTCTCCCCCACGGGCCGGGACTCCGGGTGACATTTCTCTCTCTC
>JAYKAV010003288.1:864924-893890 GCA_035582835.1 Phoebastria nigripes | reverse complement strand
TTTAAAAAGCCCACTAAGTTGTACTGAAAGTTTCCAAGAGGTACCCTTTCATTTTATAGATATAAATCTACTGAAACTTGGAGTAACTCTGAGATTTTTAATTTTCAGAAATAACAGTAATTAGAAAGTGTGACTATATATCTATGTGACTTTTTCATGTGTTAGGGTAGTACTACATAGGAAGCTTATTGTAGTAACATTTTAAAGGCAGACTATATATACGATAACAAGGTGTCATGGGGTTCTTTTTCTGTTTGGTTATTTGTTTGGATTTTTTGCTTAGCTTCTGGAATTCTGAACTTCTTACTATTCCATCCAAAATGTAATGTCATGGAAGGAATTTTGCTGCTAAATTGTAGTCTTTATTTCCTTAATTATCCTTATAAGTCAGATTCTGTAGTGAAGTACAACTGGAACTGCATAGACACTACCTGTCTATGTACACCCTGCCTGTGAACCCTGTAGGGAAGGTGCACATCTCACCCATCTTGAATGTCAAAAGCCATCCTAACAGGTGTATCAATGCTTTTCTGTAACGCTTTTACATATGTACAAGCACACGACCTTTCTTTACATAAAAAGTAGCCACGTAACAGTTAGCATTTCTTTTATAGGACCTTACTGTTTTTTGTTATTTGCATTGGGAAGCAATTAACTACTGAATATATACGGGAGAACTGAGAAGCTTATCACTATATTCTACGAATATGCTGCAGGTATTCTGTTTTGTAGATACAGTCATCCACCCACACCCACAGGCCCATTGCAAGTCATTCCAGTAATTTACATTCATTACAAACTGTCAAAGGTAGAGCGCATCTTGGACTAGTTTTGACTGTCTGTGAAAGAAATAGGGAATGAAATTGTAGGCTTTTGTGTACAAACAGAAAAATATTTTTATGATAAAGTTTTTAAAACTAAAAATAACTTTATGTACACCAATAAGTGTTCTCCATAATTTTTTTTTTTTTAAACATATATATATTGTTACAAATTCTAAACACTTAACATCTAACACTGGAACCTGATCTCAAAAATTATGGTATTTTCTATTATCAATAATACTTGGAAAATTTTGTTTGAACAGGCTGCCCAAATTACTTTTGTATATAGTACTCTGTGAGTCTTCTCACAGCCATCTATTTTTTTTAATAGAACTAGTAATGTATTTTAAAGATAGGGAAAAAAAAAAATTACATGCCCCACAAATATGAAGGGGATATCAGACAGGGTGGAGATATGTAGCTACAGATTTCTAGTAACTTTTTTTTAACTCAGTGAAAATGTTGCTTTGCAATTTTATTTTTGTTTTGTGCACTATTGGCAGGAGTTACACAGAATTTTTAGGTAACTGATGTGTTAATACATAACAAGCTACATAAGTTAGGTTTCAAAAGGAATCTCTTTCTTGAAAAATATCTTAATTTTGGATACTGGACAATTTCAGAAATGGTTAAAATGAGCTAGGTATAAAAATTTCTGCCCATGTTTAATAGGGTGTAAGGCAATGTCTGTACTGATTATTTTTTTTAACCCTTTATTGTAAGTTTTTAAAACACTCCAATTCTAATAAAGAAGCTTTGGGCTATATCTATTCACTAAGCAGTTGATAGTACCACAACTGAGGACTAGTTTTGATCTTAGCTTCGTATGTTGTTGTGCGAGAACTCCAGCAGGCTTGCGTGAATATTAGAGGAGGGTAGCAGAACTTGAGTTCTAGTGCAGCTAACACTTAAAGTTTGGCAATTTTTTACTTTAATATTTGCATCTAATAATATTTTAGTGTATCATTTAAAAAAAAAGGTTCTTTTTACAGAGAATACTAAGTTTTATAACTTTATATAATTCTAAACACTTTTCCATATCTCAGTAGTGAACAGTTGCTAGTGTATAAGGATGACCTCACACACACACACATTTATTACCACATACACACAACAGTAGAAAATGTAAATTATGTACGTTTAGCTTTTATTTTGTTAAAAGTTTCCCGAGATGTCTTCTAAAACTGAAGACGGTATTGTTATATTGCTCAAACCTGAAAAATAGCAGTGACTTTCAGTGATCGTTATTAATGTCTAAAGGAAACCACTGTTAGAAATAGGACCCCCCCACCCCGTGACTATTTAGTTTGTTTTCAGACACTGCAGTGAGGGTATCCACAGTAAATAGATTATTAATAAACTTTTCAACATTGAATCTAGTTGCAACTAATTATTTTATTTAGCATGAACTAAAATTCACTTGAAGATTTGGTCTGAGAAAAAGATAATTACACATCGAATAGGGCTTAAGCTTGTATTTTCATTTTAAATTGTTTTATGTAAGTCCAGCTTCAATATTATCTTTAAGTATGTTAAATCTCAATATAAGCATGTGGGGGGAATTTTCAGAAGAACTTTTGTGTTTCTGGTTTAAGAACAGAAACTTTTTTTTGAAAAGGTGAAATAGAAGATGTGTGGAATACATGAAAATAAAGACAAATTCCTTTTTCTTGTTAAAGCAGGGTGCTTATTACAGTTCCATAGCTGTGAGGGGGGTTTTAGTATTTTCTGGAATACACTTAAAGAATAAAGAACAAATTTATGGAAATATTTGTAAACAGGTGACCTGATCTAGGCATCTGCTACTCATTTATTAGGCATAGGTTGTGTCTTGTCATGGTATCTACAGTGAAAAAGTCAAAATAAAGTCAAAATAAATTTAAGAATTTGGCTGTGTGAATGCATTGTTTCTTCCAGTAGATATTTGGCTATAGTTACTACCTCTATCAAGTTATACTTTGTTCTTACCTGATCATGGCTAATTACTCTCATGGCTTTTTTTTTTTTTTAAGTTTTAAAATTTTATTTCATATCTCAGAGTGTATTATATGACTGTAATATTTCCATTATATGTTTTAAAGTAGCTAATATTTGTAGGCTACTTTCTAATAAAGGCAATAATGGTATTGCCTTGAAGAGCAAAAAAAAAATTGAAGCTCCTTGAAGAAAAACACTGGAAGTTAAATACTTAACAGTCAATAGCGTATTTTACGAAATATGACAGTAGTAATCACACATCCATTAAGTATTTTACACTTACCTGTTTGCTTGTTTTAGAGTGGAGGGAGAGATTGGGGGTTGGGGGGAGGGAGAACAACATCTCTCCCCCCCCCCCCCCCCCTTTTCTTCCTCTTACTTTCATCTTAAAATGCTGCGGGAAGAATGAAAGCAGAAACATGCTAATCTGATTTGTTTCAGGAGGCTTCTGATAATAAAGAGGCATATCACAGGTGTTCCTAATCAAGTCAGTTTGGTTAAAAAAAAATAAGTATTTTTAAAATTAGGATTTCCTGTAACATAGACAATGCGAGGGTCAAGCCGATGACCTACATCTATGTTTGGGGATCAACCATGAAACTGTGGGTGTTGGAAATATGTTATAATACATGACATTTTTATTGCAGGTTTCGACCTTTCAATAGAGAGCTGATTTTGGAGAATGGCTTACTCCTGTGATTGAAAAACTCTCTCTGGAAGGCTGATGGAGCATGAGCATGGTATATATTATATTAACATTTCTCTTATTACATATGTTCTTTATTTAAAAAAATGTATACAGTAGTATAACTTATTCAGATTATTCAAAATAGGCCAGTTCTGCTGGGTTTGTTCAAGATTCTTTTATTTGTTAAAATAATTCTTCTTTACACTCCTTCTGTAAAATTATAAAAGACTAAGTAAAAGTATTCGCACAAGCTGTGCTCAGAAGGAAATGAAGTGGCCAAAAATATGTATAAAAAGCTGAGTTTGCAACAGCCTTGATCATTGGAGTTACATAAATTCTCCATATAGTATTGTTCTCATATTCTTGTCTTGGGAATTACTCCAACTGAAATGTTGCTAATCCAAAAACAAAGTATGGGTGATATAGTGTTTGTTTTTAAATAACTTTATTTTTTTGTTGGGAGGGTGTGTTAAAGACTAGAATAGAGAGCTAGCTGAGTGCATTTCAATGTACTGTGCAAAATTTGTTTTTAAAGGCATTAATAAACTAGTTACCTGACAAGCAAAGAAGCAGAAAACAGGAAAAAATGGTCTTCAGAGCCCTCCACCTGTACCAAAATAGTCATAAATTTTATTTATTTTATCTATTTGTTGGTAAATAGATATTATATGAACATTTAAGTGAACATTTAAGAATAATTAATATGGATTATGCTACACTCATATTGCAAGTCCTGCTTTGCACTAAAAGTACTAATTTGGCTGAAACTGAGAAATCCATTCAGAGTAATCATAACCTATCTACTTGTATATGAATAATCTTAACTAACCATTTACATAAACAATTGAAATTAAAATAGTAACTGCTCTTGGATTGAGTAAATTTGTTTAAACACTAAATGGAGTAGTAAAAACTGTAAGACTTTATCTTCAGCAAAATATATTGCAGTACAACAAGTTTTATGAACATGTCGTGACTTTAGCAATTCCAGCTTTCAGCTGGAATCCAGTTTTTATCCTTAATCAAATCTGTCTGTCTTCAAGAGCACATTTTTTTTGTAGGAAGTAATTGTACCATAAAATAAGAGAAGTTTTAAAAAACAAAATTTTAGATTATCCCAGTAACTGCTAATTTATACTAAGCAAATCCAATGAGGTGTAAATTTCATATTTCCTCATTGTTGTAACTAATGGCTAGTGTAACTGAAGAATTGCTGGCTTTTACCAGTAATACACCTCCTGTTATAGAAGTATTTGAGGCAGATGTGTTCTGAATATATTTTTCATATAATACTATGATTTTAGGGTAGTTAAGGCTTCCTATGGAAAATTATCAGTTGAGAAACAAAACTTTGAATACAGAAAGTATAGGAAGTGAAACATAACTTCATATAAGCTTTGCAGTTTGTGAATAGGTGATTCTTTAATTTTTAATCTTTTCTTTCTTTCTGTGATGAAAAATCACAGTGAAAGTATTTTTATTAATGCTGTAACAGTGTTTGGATAACTTGGCTAATATGCTCCCAAATAAATAAATATTTCACAGTCTGTCCAGAAACTCTGCTCTGAATGTACTGCATTTCTGGTTTGGGTTTTTTTTTTTCCTTTTTTCTTCTAGTTCTCTTAGGAATATAAGGATTTCACAGAACACTTCTTTGAATTTGTTCATTCTTTTTCTTTTTTCCTGTACAAAAGCAATTACATTCTTGTTAATGAAAATCAGGATTATATTGCAAGGCAAAGGTATCTAAGGCTCCCTTGTGACATATTTAAAAGGTGAAAGTTTGATGGAGTGTTCCTTGGTCTGACACAAGTTCAGAGTATTTCTCATAGAATCTTATTCAGCAAAAAAATATGGTTTCTGGTTCACAACTGTAAATCAAAGGGATTTTAAATTTAGGGGCTAATCCTGCAAACTTTTAAATACACAAGTAGTCCTAATGACTCACTACCATGAATAAGGATTTGCAGAATCATGTTCTCATTAGATGCAAACTTTATTTAATGAATAAAAGATATTAAAGTATTTTGAACTTTGAGACAAGTCTAAATAATTTTTATGAAGTCCAAAGAGAAGAGTTTTGCAGTAATGCAGTAACTGAGTCTTACTCATTTACAAGCTCAAATATCTTTCAAGAGTGCTGCAGTTGTCAGTTATCATTAGAATCCACTTTCTAAGTGTTGATTGGCTCTAGAACATTTTAATGCTGAAATTTGGCCAATATTAATTTTTTTTTTCTAGAACTATTTTGTATTTGGTAGTCAGCATGGCTGTTTCATGACCCAAAGAGTAGGTGAAACTTTCAAGAGAGATGTGGTGTGTGTTTGTTTTATTTTCTTACTCTTAGCCTCTGCTATTGCAGTTCTTATTTAGCAAAACTACCATTTATTTTGTTGGAAGTTGTGCCTGAACTAAGGGCTGCAGTGCTGGCCCCTTAAAAATTGTTGGTGTGGCTATTGCAAATTGTACGCTTGACTTCGTAAACTGTTTTGCAATATCTAATTGTAATGAGGCTGAAAAGATAAAAATGTACAGACTTTGGTGAAGTGCTTCTCATGTGTAACTTTTCATGGCCACTTTTGCTATTCATACTATAGGTATACACTTGAGGCTTTACAGACCTTGTTGACTGAATCATAATTTGAAAGCTGACAATGCATGTTTATTGCTCATCTAAAAGAACTGTTGCAGATTACTTTGTCAACTCATCTATGCTTTCTTTAAGGACTTCTCTTGCTTTTCAAAGGCAACTTAAATAATTTTCCTAAAAGAGATATGTAGCTATAAATGCAACCCATGCCTAGTTATTACAACACATGTAAAATCAGCCATTTTTTGAAACCCTATGATACCTTAGGCATGGCTGGTTTAAGTTTTGAAATCTGAAACAACTGAATTTTCTGGATTTTGTTAGTTTAAACTAGATCCAGCCCTAACATTATTTTAAAATGGAGTTTTGTATACTATTAGATTTAAATAGACATTAACTTTTATTATTAGATTAGGCATTTAATGAAACATGTATATAGGAAGGATTTAAGACTGGTATACTTACACCTCATTTTTCCTTGTCTGTTGATAAAATAGTCTTGCAAGGCAATAGGAAAAGAAAAACAAACGACATACAAATTCTTTAGGAAAAATAGTTAAAACATGCTAATTGGGATATTTAAATGCTTATTCTTCTCACTCAAATGCAAATATATGAAAGTAAGGTATTGCCCCTTTTTTATTATTTTTAATTTTATATATTTATTTCTTTATTTCAACAAAAACCTAAGTAGAAATTTATGTAAACCCATACATATAAGCTGTGGGTGGGGGAATGAGAAATGTAATCAGAGTTTTTAAATGTTCAACTACTGTATTGATGGCTCATTAATCTACCTTGTTTGAGACTGCTGTTTGCATACTAACATGAAAAAGGGTATATATGAAGATGCAATTGCTAATTCAGTAGTGTATTTGAATAAAGCACTGTTTCTAGCTTTGTTAATTTTGAATTTGTCTTAAATACATGGATATTCACAGTAAATTTTTTTCTAAGTTTGTTGGGGGCAGGATTTTTTTTTTTTTTTCAGAGAACAAGTTTTTTCTGTTACATATTCTAAATTTTTACAGCAATATTTTGAGAAAATTAGTGCTTTTTAGCAAAATATACTACTAAGGTAATCTATTCAAAGCAAGAAATCAGCAATATCTATTTTTTTAATTTGTGCAGTACTTTAAAATCTTAGTAATGTGCAAATGTGTCTAAAATATTTACACCTTTCCATTAACCCACTAAATTCTAAGAGCTTGCTTTTTACTTCCTGTGAGTATCCTATGGGGTGTTTTTGTTTTGTGGGTTTTGTTGGGTTTTTTTAAGCCTTCAGGCCAAAGACTTTCACAATTTTATCCATCCACTTCTTAGTTGATATGAAGAGTGATATTTTTTTTTTTTTTTTTTTTTTTTTTTTTTTTATCTTTTTTTTTTTTTTTTTTTTTTTTTTTTTTTTTTAAATTCCCCCTTTCCCCCAGAAGGAAATGGATTGAAGTATTAATATGAAAGTTAACATAAACATTTTGAAAGTATTGTAATTATGAACATGATCATGATCTTCCCAACTTTAACTGATAGTTTCCTACTTCAAAATATAGGATAATATAAGTCACTTTTAGATTTAGACAGGACTTCTAGTGGATCTGATAAATCAAAACATTTGCTTTAGAATTTCTGTATTCTTTTGGAGCAAAATTTTCTCTTGGTAGAACGGGTGGATACTGTGGTCTTAAGTGTGTTATCACTTTAGTAATTCTGAAAACACTTTGCTTCCTCCTGTTACAAGCTAGTCCGTATTTTAGTCAAGATCAAGAATTAGAAGAGGAGGATGCTCCATCTGTTGTGAAACATTGTAATGGCTCTTATGAGAAAGTCTATCTCTAAATCGAAATATATATTCAAAAGTCTATTGCAGAACAGAGTTCTCTGTTGATACTGTCACACTTATGTCAGTATCTTGTACAGGCAAAAAACCTCCTTATCAAAAAGAATGGTTATGTACTGGTTACCCTGTCCCCATGCTCCCCAAAACCAAAAGATTTTTTCCAGGTTCTTAGGAGAAGGGAGAATGATGCTTTTAATGCCAAGCACAGGAGTTATACAAGCAGCAGTCAAATGTGTATTTTTCTTCATCTGTTTTATCACCTAACTCTGACAATATGTTTCAGTTCACAGGCAGAGTGAGTATTAGTTAGGGATTGTAGTTCTGTATGACCAGAGTATTTTTTTAAACAAAGGGTCATATGCTCATCTTTAATGCTATGTATGTGGAAATCCATAGCCTGTATGATATGCAAAGGTTACTAATATGTTCTCCRTACTTCTTTAAGTCCTCAATTCATGGCCTCTCTAATCAGTTCAAGAGTAGATAAAATACAGTTTGAAATAAACTCACAGGAAAATGTTTGCACTTTTCTTTCTGGAATTACCAGGTTTAAAATCTGGATCTTCATTTGCGTGGTGCCTGTTTTGCATCCAGGTTTAGAGTGTAACTAGGAGACTCTTGAATTAACAGGGAGAGAATAATTTCTTCCACGGTATTAGTACTGCTAGACTGTGTTCTGTTTTTACACCAGCAACTCTTCAATTTTCATTAAGGTTTTGATCCCAGCTATGTCACTGCAATTACAGTGAATTTGGCTATGAATACTGAGTGTTTGTTTCAGAAATTGACATTTTTGTGAAACTGCATAAGAAACTAACGGAAATGTAAAATACAGGAATGTTCATAAGTTATCTCTTAAATTTATTGTCCTTGGTTTTTTTTTTTTTTTTTTTGCTACTTAGATATCCAGATTTTTTCTTGCATTTTCGCTGTGTAATACTTAATTTGTCAGCCTCACAGTCTTCTGACCTGAAAGTGATCATTCGAAATGCTGTTCAAATTTTTTTGTTTGTTTTATTTTTAGATTAATATAACTTATGTTGCTGACCCACTTTCCATTATGTAAAAACCTGAACAGTTTGTCATTGAGGTAGGAATTCATGAAGGCTAACACTAGAGGGCAATTCAAAGCAGCAGTTTACCCCAGAACAGTTACGGGAGCCTGTGGCCTTGTGTTGAAAAAGAGGGAGCCTATGGAGACTTTCCCAGGGTCTCCCCCAGGCAAAAGCTGGTCTTTGTGATTACCCTCCTAAATCATTTATTTAACTCCCTTTTCATATCCTTAAGTGCTCCACTGAATGAGGAGGAAGTTAAGCCAGTTCTTACGCTTTGCTGAATTAGAAGTTAAGAAACATCTTCCACAGTGTCTTACCTCCCTCAGTCTTGCCACTGTCAGAAAGGCATAACTTATTCAGTGGTGTTTTTTGTTTGTTTGTTTTTAATTTGCTCTCATGTGCTACATTGAACCCTTTGTCGGAAGGATACTGGGGTTTGGGAGGTAAGGTAACATTGTACTGAAACTTAAATGCCTTTTGTTAAGTATCAAGGAAAATGGAATATATGGTGAGTAAAGTATATTCTTACAAATTTCTTACAAAATACTGCAAAGCTATGCAAATTAATAAGACAGTATAAATAATTMATTTCATTAAAAAAAAAACCAAAACAAACAAAAAAACACCACACCATACCACAAACAGGATAAGGCATCACACAGGTACTTTGTATCCATAGTTTTATCAAGGAAAATATAATATATTGAATGTAAAAAAAAAAAAAAATATTTAGTTGAAGTAAGATGAGCAATCAGGTGCTGTATTTAATATTTAACTGAGGAGGAGAGATCATCTGTGTATATTGTGCACAATTTAAACAATTTATATAACAGTGCATTACATAATAAATTACACAGTTTTCACAGTTGCAATGTTCATTATAGATTTACAGAACATCCTGCATGCTTGTAAATAATAACCTGTAATGCAAATGGTGATGTCATGGTTCTTGAAAAGCACTCAAAAAGTCTTATTTTAGCAATGCAAATTCTCTCATTATATTGAAATATATGCACCCAGCCATGTAAATGCTTGTGCCACAGTACAAATTTCAATACAAGGACATTTTATAAGTGTGTATGTGTTTATACCTATCTCTCTATCTAATTTTATATACATATATATCATATATTATTATATATTTTGTGTGTACTTATATATAAAAAAGCTAATCTAAGATTAAAATGGCATGATCGTTCCAACACACTGTACCAGTTTTTCAAGTAGTATTATCTTTGCATTCTTTGGCACAACTTACTATAAATGTCTAAAACTTATTCTTGCTTTAACTGCTCTCAAGTTTTTTTTATAAAGAATACTTACAATCACTCTGGCACTGCCACAAATCAATAGAAATACTACAATGCATTGTTACAGTAAACATTTGCACCTGTTTTCTGCAGGTCTGATCAGCAACTCCAGTGCAATTTGAAAATATGTAATCTGCTGGCAATGATGTGCCCAACCTTAATCGGTGCTGGAGCCTTTCGAAGAGAGATTGTGTCATCACACAGTATATAGTCCAACAATGACTGACCTTGATGAATCTGTGAAAGAAGAAAATAGTTTTCTCACTTCTTAATTTGCAAAATGCACAAAAGAAAAAAAAATTGAATGTTTTGGAACAACTGAAGTTGTTAGATTTCTGGGTTTTAGGGGAGGTTTTTGGTTTTGTTGGGGGAGGGGGTGTTGCGGAATTAGTTGATAATCATGTACAATGATAAAAAGGTCTTAATCACACATATGAACTCTTGATTTTGAGAATGTGAATATTTATACCAAATCTAGCTGAATACTCAAGTGCTTAAACCAAGCATACATGTAAGCTTTTAAGGAACTGAATCCTTAGTCTTTTGCAGGTAAGACACTACCAATTTAAGAATAATCATTTTCATGCCAACATGACTCTTGTCTCCTTTTTTTTTTCCTTTTACCAGCTTGATTTTTGCCCCTAAATCAAAGAGATTAAGTTATGTTGTTAAGTTAACATTAAGGCTGTCTTCAGAATTTTGTTTATCTGAACAAAGCAAGAACAAATGTGTAAGTACCAGCGCTGTGCAGACTAATATTGCAATATTGGTCTGTTCTATCTTTAAGCAGGTGGTTTCATGTGGCAGGCTGGAAGAGAGACTCTTTTTCTTCCCAGCTTTTGACAAAAAGATGACGCATATGACTCAGAATTAGAAGGGGAAATCTGCCAGTTTGCATCAGTTCCTTAACTTGTGGGCTGCTATTCACCACAAGGAAAATCAGTATACTCGCACCAGTGCTTCTTGAGACATGAGGAGTAATCATTTCCTTCAGAAAGTGTAGGATGATTGGAGTAGGCCTTTCATATGTTACACTAGGCTTTTCCTATAATAAGAAATTTTTCGATTGTATTAAATTTTTAGGAATAAAAAAACCAAATAATGTTCTTAAATGCTACGTTTAATGTTTAAAATAGGAATCGGACATCTTATAGCTTAATGCAGAGTCAAAGCAAAGGAATCTGCTTCCTTTTGAAAACATAAAACTTCTGTTTTGCTGGCACTGAAACTCAAAACCCTTTGTAGATCTCCAAATCGAAAGGTAAGTTTTTCATAGATTTTTTTAACCTAATTCCACATATCTGAATCTCCAGTTCCAGCTTTTAAGGAAGTTAGTAGGACTGAAAAAAAATTAAATATAGTAACTTTGAGGGCAGAAGCCATCTGTTTTGAAGGGGAAAATAATTACTTGAAGTAAGGAAGATCTGATTTTCAAAATGTCATGCTTTAGACCTGCTAAAAAAGATAATGCACAACTTAGTGATAATTACAATTCTTTCATATAGGTTTGGGTTATGATGGAGAGAGATTTCTTGCAATACTGATATTTGCTCAAAGAACGTACTGTCAACTAGCCTTTTATTTAAAAAAAAAAAAAAGTCAAATGGTAATTGTTCAGAGATTAATGTCTTCTTTCTGGTTTGTGGATATTTACTAGACAGTTTGATAGGGCTGAGAGTACAATTTTGATTTTGATTTTTTTTTTTTTTGACTACTAGTGTGCTTTAGGTATTGGATTATAAATCTTTTTCTTAATAGATTAACTTCTAGTTAATTCAGCATGGTTTTACTTTAAGCTTGTTAGTGAAATATTGAAAATCTAGCTTAATATAAAGCCGTAAGAGGCACCCAGCATCTTTTTTTTTTTTTCCTTCTTCTTTCTTTCTTTCCCCAACCTCCCCCAGCGGATAAAGTTCCTTTCATTTGGCAAAACTATTGTTGTTGTTTTGAAAAAGCATATCCTAAGTGAAGTTCATTTTCTAGCTGGAAAAATGAACTTCACTGCTTAGCAATCTGTGTCAGCCTTAGAAAGCACCATTTTATTTTGCATTAGCTCAGTTCTGTGAGTAGAGGGTCTCTCTGATGGGGAAGTGGGGAACCAACCCATAAACGTTTTTGAAAGGGAGTATGCACATCTGTGTGTTAGATGGTACCTCTTCTATGAATATTTCACGGGGRGGTGGGGGAAAGATTAAAACAGCCTTCTGAGTTGCTGCTCCTGTATAGTTCCTCAGCTACCATTGAATAAACAATAATCTAAGTAGATAATATGACTAGGAATCTGCACCCCAAAGGTGTTAAGGACACTTGAAACTTCTGCTGAAGTGACTAATTAAATAATGAAGTTGTAGAAATACAGCTAAGGATTGGAAAAGTTATAGCAATTACTAGGAGGTGTTCCTCTGCTGTTAACTAGTGGATTCCCTTAACAGTTGAGTTCATTTCATCTAACAGTTCAGTCTCACCTTTCATAAGCCATACAGTTGTCTGGCATTTTACAGAAGTCATGTAGGGATGATGTCAAGAAAAAGACAAATTTACTGTCTGAGCCAGAAGGCAGGCTTACAAAAAGCAACTTCTTTCAGGACACGAAAAGCTCTTTGTTCTGTGGCCTTGGTCTTTTTGTGCTTTGACCCTTATTTTATAGCATTGTCACTCTGACCCTAAATCTTTGGAAGCAGACATGCAGCAAATTTAGCCCTTTACAAGTGGGATTGCATTCTGAGCTATGGGCCAGGTTTTTGTCTTTAGGTCTTATAGTTCCATACAATGCTGAGATGTAACAAAATCAAAATTTAAGATTTGTGGTTGTGTAGTACAAGTAGTATTATTTATGTATCAGGCCAATTTTTTTAATATATATTGCTGTATTACTGTCCTATGATTTATTATTATTTACCAAGTTCAGATAAGATAGCAACTAGGAAGGCAGTCTGGTTAACACTGACTAATGTATTTTCCACTTTCCCAGCAGTACTTTGGAAACTGATCCTGTGCACAGAACACCAGGGTTTCCGCAAAATGCTACTTGAGTATTATGTATTCTGTTGAGGACAGGAAATGCTTTGCTGTACATTATAGAGTTAGAAGATTTAAACAGCAATACCTGCATTGCTTTCTTTTATAAAAGACTGGGTGCCAGCTTAGGAGAGCACAAAATGTTACACTAGGCCTGTGACTGTTTCCTGGGCTAAATGAGCAAGTCTTCTGAGAATTTAATAAAACTAACTTTTTTTAAAAAAATTCTTTAAGAAAGTTAGAAATGAATGAAAAGGACAGAAAACTAATTGTTTTGAATTTTTTTTTTTTTTTTAATAATCTAATATATTTAAGAGGAGAACCCATTTCCTTATCTTAATAACTTTCCATTATATAGCTGGTTTGTATTGTATGGGTATTGTTATTTGGAGAAGGATTGTTCCATTTTCTCCTTTACCAGCAATGATTCTATATACTTAAGGTTTTGTAAACTTGAACTATAATCATAGGATAATCTTTTCTGAAGGTAATAGTGTAATACTCTAAGGATATGTTTATTGGAGAACTTGAAAAAAGAATGTATCTTGGGGTTGGTGGGGTTTTTTGGGCGTTTTTTTGTTTCGTTTTTTTGTTTCGTTTTTTTTCTAAATCTGAAAAGGTTTTATGAAATTTTTTTAAAATACTAATATAGAAACTGAAGTTGTATTTTAAGACAGACCTGGCTTTCTTTTTGGTAGATCACTAGACTGAGAATTAATATTTTTTGTGATAAAATCAGGGGGAAAGGAACATTTTAATGACCACTATAATGAAATATAAAACTTACTTCGTAGAACTTAGAAAATAGCTTCTTCGTTTCTCTTAATTTTGTATGTGTCCTTTCAAGCAGAAAGAATGCTGGTGCAGATTGAAAGTGTTCACACAGTTTTCTTCCTGTGTGCATGCCAAAGGTGCAGGGAAGACAGATTTTTAAAAGTTGTGTGCAAGCTATACCAGTGCAATCAAGAGGGTTCTGGAGAGCTTTTCTGAAATACAGCTTTTACAAACTCTGTTAGAATCCAGAGCTTGTTACACTTTACAAGTTCCCTGTAAAGTATTTCATATAGCAGTCTAGTTAATGCATCAACATCTGACAAAACACTCTTTAGAAGCTGGGAAAAGAGGTGAGAGGAGTTAGTCTTATTCAATTTTATTTTTAAGCTAGAGTTGATACTAAAATATACTGATAATATATTAAAATATACATTGATAATATTTGTGTGCTCTATCAGCTTCCCTTAGTTCTGCTTTTTTAGCTAGCAAGCTATAAAAACTGTTTGACATCCTGTACTTGTTCAAGTCAGAACTGACTACCTTTAGTTTCTTGCCTTTCACGTAAATCCACTGCATTTTGGTTGCTATTTATCGCTCCAATAGAAGCATCAATATTGCAGCACCAGATAACTGACTTCACTTTGGTTTGTTTTCATGACTGCAATGGCGGGAGGCGGGGAAGCGCATCTCATACAAACGAATATGTGAGTCAAGCTAGTGTAAGCAGTGGTTGGAGTGCTGAGATGAAGTAAAAAGGATGTAAAACTGAATTTGATGCTGATAGACCATAACTGCACTTCCAAATTTCCAGGTATTTTTACACTTCTGAATTTCTTAATGGTTTTACTTCCTGGTTTTTATTTTTAGCTGGCTTTGTTATTTTATGTTTATCTTACGCAGTAGTTCTCCAGCTAGTCTGAATATGTTTGTTCATGATCCTTGGAGAGATGGCTGGACACATGATATATATTCTCCAAATTTAGTAACAGTAGATTTCAGTAATCAGCAGTTATCTGCTTAACTTTCATTATTAATATCTTAAATTGAAAACAACTTCTGTGGTTCCCCCAGTCTTTTGCCATGGTTATACTGGGAAAATTGTTGACATGATCAAATAGTTAACAGACAGTTAACAGGAAATAGTTGACAGACAATCCCTTTTTTGTCAAAGTTTGTATGCTCGACCTTACCCATAATTTACAACCAAAACTCTAGATCAGTGCTAGTTATCTCTGTTCAAATATTCGTCTTTCTTTGTGTTCAGAAAATTATCCAAAGCATTAATTGTGACTTTTTAACACAAATTGATACTAGTCTTAGAAAAACTCAACTGCTTGGAAGAAGGTACGGGATACGTGGAGAGTGTGTATAAGCTCAATCCTGAATGACTGCTCCTTTTTGAGGTGAAGTGGGGCTAATTTATTGCTGGATTAGAGTCATTTAATAAAAACAAACCCAAAACCAAAAAAACCCACCAACCCTAGCACAGATTAGAACTGCAGTGTTAAACATGAGTTCAAAATCTTACTGTTGTTTCAAGAGAATAGCAATTAAGGTGTATAGCTTATTCTCTTAATTCTTCCTCTATGACCACAAAGTAGCCTCAATTAAGTTGAGTGAATTAACTGAATATCATAGGTTATACCTGAACCAAATAATAATGCAATAGTAGCCAAAAGTACACTGATACCTTTAAAGCAATACTTTGAAATATTTCAGTTGCATCTTTTCTCCATTTTTTAAAATATATGCATATCACTTTAAAGGGTGCTGACATTAAGAATTAGGGGGAAAGAGGGTTCCTTAACAAAAGCAACCAGAAGGCAGGAGTAAAAGAATATTAAACTTGCATTTACTTCTAAATGTAAGTTTTAAGAATGAGCAAGAGTTCTAAATTCCAGTGTGTTTGCAGTATAAATATTACAGTGTTCAGTAAGCATATGACAAAAATAAAGTGAAACTACTATTGTTTAAACTGGTGGGGGTGGGGGGAAGTAAACAGTGTATTATCAAGACACAGCTACATACGCTTTTAGATCTTACAATTTTGATGTTTGAGAATAGAAGTGTTTAGATTTCTTAATAGTGAAGTGAGATTATCTCTTTAATTCTGTCTTTTGCCCAAATGAATTCAGTAAAAAAAAAATTATGCATTTGCAGCAAGAGTTGAACTGTCAGTGTGTTTATTCATATTGAATGGTGTATTAGTGGCACTGAACTGTGAGCTCTGAGAGGAGAGCTTTGCAAATTCACCAKCAGTTGTCAAAAAATCTATCGCTGCAAAATGTCCTGTCTACCATATAAGTAAGTTACTCTCTTCATGGAATGCACAGAACAGGACATACTTGTCAAAACTGCCCCACTTCATACTGTGCCATCTGAGTGCAAACCCTGTCTCATTTCTAGTTTAAACTAAGAAGCCAAACTGGGAAAACTGAGATATAGAGATGTACTTTCTGATGTCCGTGCTATGGGGGAGAGTAGCACTGGCGGACAAATAATGTAATGCTTTAGACTGTGGAACACTAAGAGTCTTTCAATGTCTTTCACCTTCAGATTTCTAATTTTAAACTGAAAGAAGGTTGGGAAAGGGTCAGAATGAACAGTGAAGCAATAGCCTTGCTTTCATAGTGGATCTGTGTTGCTTTGCATTAACAAATAAGTAACACAAGCAATGGAATATGGTTGTGTGCAAATGGTGTGTAACACTGTCAATGGGGAAGGTGTTTTGGCCAAGAAATATCAAGAGAGTGCTTTTTTTGTATGAGCAAAAGGCACAAGGTAAATGTTTAATCTTATGTCATGTTCTTGGGCATCCTGAGACAATATACAGTATTTAATAGAAAGGCCTTGATATGTTTTACTCCAAATCACTGAACTGTCAGATTGCTGGCTAGTGGTACTTCTTTGGATACAATATGTTACATAGAATTTAAGGAGCTTATTAGTATTTATAGTAGCCAGAAATCCACTTGTAGCTGGCTTTCATGGAGTCGGAAAGAGATTGAATTGGGCTTGGTGTTGTCATAAACTCTTCACCATAAACCAATAAAAACTGAACATGATATTTTATATTAGGCTTGGTCTTTGATAAATCAACTAAGGAATACTGAAATCAAGGAAAGGCTCCTTCCTTGATTGGGAACACCCCAATTGTACAAAGATGCACCCTTTTTCTTCTTCTTTTAAAAAAAAAAAAAAAAAAACAAAACAAAAAAACAACCAAAACAAAAACAACAACAAAAAAAACAGTGTAATTGCTTTTTCTAACAGCATTGCTGACTTTCGTGTATGTGTAGAGAGCCTGCTTCTATGGAATTTCAGTTCTGCGTCTTCAGAATCCTTCCTTCTTCCATCTTCCTCAGAAGAGCTTTTGCTTTCAGGGGCTTGGGGGGATCTAATGGAGCTGCCTGCATACGTGATTCCCAGCTTTTATTGAGGTATTCCCTCTCTCTCTGTCTCTCTCTCTCACCCACAAACCCCCATCTTAAGACACAAGGATAGAGGTAGGAGAAGTGCACTTGATAGCATGACTATATTAGCTTTATGACCAAAACACAGAGGTACAAAGATTTGTGCAGACACTCCTGGATTTCAGTAGATTTCTGGCTTAGCTCTCAGTACGCTTTTTATCTTAGTCTTCCTCCTTTTATGCTTCGGCCGTTCTTCAACCCCTTCTCTCACATACAGTGTCTTCAGTTTTATGTGAAAACTTGCTTATTCTTCTTACAGAGAAAATATATTTTTAAAAGCAATGTAGAAAATATACAGTCATGTTGTGTTTGATTTTTTTGTTTGTTTTGTTTAGGGGCATTTTTGGTAGTAAAGTTTAAAAAACCAAAACAAAAAAAAACCCCACAATCCTGTAATGCATGTAAGGTTTTGTGTTCATGTTTTGGGTGGGTGGGTGGAATTACCTGCAAGTTCTCTTACTAGTGTACTTACTGTAGAAAATAGCATAATAGTTCTGCCAAGTCTTCGTTTCATGGTGTGTGTAGTTTAATTTTAGAGGGATTTATTTATGCAACAGAAAAAAACCTCCATGCTTAAGCTAGAAGCTAAAAACAACTAGGCAATTGAAACAACAGTATCTTGTTAAACACACGTAGTTTACAAATGAAGAATTTGGCCTGAACGTACAAATGAGAAATGTATTTCCAAAGGTATTAAATGTTGCAACTGTCTTATTTAAATAATTTCCTTTCAATTTTTTAAGGTAAATCTACAAGTAAGAAGCAGTATTTTCTCTTGCTGGAGAGCATCTTTCATATTCTTTTCCCAGAAAAGTTTAAGTCAATCTCTTACTGCTGGCTAGCATTTTTGCTTGCATCTATCTTTTTCTTTATCTTTGCCTTCTACATTATGTATATATGGTGGAGATTTTTCTTTACCTCTTCCTCTCTTGGATTATGCCTAGCACAGTTTTTTCAGGGGGGAGACCAACTGTCACAGCATACCTTTACAGTTAGGTTTATTTTGACTTTGCATTCAGGTTTTACTTCATCAAGATACTGGGTAAGTTGTGCCTATATAATCTAGCTTGTCTATTTTAGCTGTCTGATTTAAAAAACAAACAAATATAGGTAGTAAGAGGGGAAAAAAGTGTAAATATAGTTGTGCATGTATAAAATATACCAGAAATGGCTCTTTTATTCAGTTCCTAAAGTAGCATTTGTACCTAGATAGCTATACAAAAACCTCAGTGTTGCTGCAGCTACCTGTAAACTTACACTGGCAAATCTCTCTTTAATTGGCACATTTGTAGCAACAGACCCTTCTAGGAGAGATCGTCCTGCTGTATTATTGTATGAGGAAAAACAGGAGGGGAGAAAAGGAGAACTCACCAAACTTCCCCCCTTTGTGGCTTGCCAAACTTTTTTGTGCTTACAGATAGCCCTGTTAATTTACAGAATTTGTTTTATCATGAACTGACAAGAAGGCTCATYACAATGGAATGGAGTGCTTGGGTCTGTGCTGTGTAAGTAGCTTTTGTCTTAATAATTTGGTATAAAAACATTAAAGAAAGCATAATTCATGTTATCTAGGGAACCAGTAAAAGTACTGTACACACTTAAAATGCTGGCATACTTTAGTATAAGAAAAGGATACCTGGCAGGGATGTGAACTCCGAGTCTCTTGCCTACCTCTACAAGTAGCATGGTCATTCTAGGCTGGGGGCAGATGAATTCCGGCTCCTAATAACAGATAAGTTGCTGTTCTTGCTAACAATCTGTTGTGGGTTTTTTTAAATATATTTTTTCCCTGAAATGGATTAAGAAGCACCTGTAAATCTGTCTGCCCAAAAATTCTGGCAAGGGTAACCTGCAGAGGTAACAAACGGCTTGAGGACTGATACAGTACTTGACCGAAGCTTATTTTGAAATTAGCTCTTATTCTCTTATATATGAAAGTTGTTTTTTTCACATCAGAGGTTTCCAGATGACCAAAAGTTAGATTAGAAAATAACTCAGACTGTTTTATTTTGTTTTGAAGTAGACATCTGCGTAATCTTTAGTTCTTCTAATCAGACACACAATTGTCCAGTTCCTGATTCATGTCCCATTAAGGTATTATGCAGTGGACAATAAAGTCTAGAGCTTCACTGTAAATAAACAGTCAGCTTGGCAATGGACAAATGTTTTATAAACATTTTATAGTTTATTAATACAGCTGATGTCAGTACATGAAAACTAACATTAAATAAGAAAATTCTGCATTTAGCTTTCAGCGTATGTTTCTATTTCCTTGAAGTATGGTAGACACCTTGGCATAACGTAGCAGCACATAATGGTTTGTGGGTTTTGAAAAGGTGCAGGCCATATTGTGCTGCCTCAAAAATACAAGGATTTCATCATCCTGAAGAGAAATATCACTTATGGATTAGTCAATCTTGTGATGCTGATGTCTGTCATACTTTAGCAGCACGTAAATATTGGTGTTAAGACTGTAAATATCTCCAGTATTAACTGTGCTGCTGAAGTAAGGCTAGCCACTTCTGCATGAGAGTCATGAAAAAGGACATTTCATGTATTTTCTGATGCCTTTTTGTTGTTATAATTTCTATGTTGATTGTTTATGAACACTTTCTTGGCTTTTGTTTGCATTTTCATCTATTCAGAAACAATATTTAGGACTTCATAGTATCTGATGGTAAATATAGAATAGATATATATATAACTTCGAATGCCTTGTTTTACATGAAAGCTGATTTTATTAAAGGAGCCATCTCAAGCTACACCTCTCTAACAATGCTTTGGTAAGTGTGTTTGTTTATGTATGTAAAAAAAATTATAAAAATGGTGTTACTTTAAATGTCAGTATTTCTTTATTAAAACTCTTAAAACTCTGTTCATTTTTACAGCATTTTCTTAATGAATGGAACTGGGAAATGCTTTGTCATGTTTTTAGCAAAGTGAGCACATAAAGTAAAAGTCTTCCAAAATTTTTAACAAAACTTATTAAACACTTCATTTCTTAAATCACTGTATCTATAGACAGGTAACAATTTTATGGTTAGAAGTTTAAACTGTGTATCTGACTGTGAATTTACTAATTTTTTTTTTTTCTCATATTCCACTAAGATGTTTCTCTTACAGGGGAATCTTTCGTTGAGATGATTGAAATCGCTGCAGTGAGAATGGAAATTACTTGGGCTCCTTTCCTTTTAAAAGCTGCATGCAAGAACTGTGTGGTGAGTCAAATGTAGACTAATGGTTATGTAAATGTCACTAATTTTAGATACAGTCAAGATCTGAAAGTGTGTTTCCTTTTAAGATTTTATTTTCTTCACTGTCGTGACTCAGTATCACTTGCTAATCTCATTTTATTAGCCCTGTTATATTTTACCATTAAAATACACATGCCTTCTTCAAATAAGTGCTCACAGATTCAAGTTTATACACCATATAGATGTTTTAAAGGGAGGAAAAAAGCTTATCTGCACTGGGGATTTGTTTTGACTTCAGGCTTCACAGGCCTGCTACTGGTGCAGTTGCACAGGTACAAACATGACGTAGATGAATATGAATCCAAGTTGTTATAATTCATAAATCTGCATTATTTGACCATATAGAATTTCAGCCTAGTGTATGTGCTGGTAAAAATCACACTTTCCTTGTCTGCCCCTGCTATTTTATTTTTTTTAACTGGTGAAATTACTGATGGCTAAAATTTCCAATTTAGTTCAGACCTGAGCAGTTCTCAATAGTAAAGCTATGCAGTATTAGATAGCCTACAGCTTTTCATGAAGTAAACACTTCTGTGTGTACATTTACCTACTACAGGTCTCTTAAGATATGTGGCCAAAATGAGGTTGACTACTCAGAAAAAATATGCTATCTGGCTCAAAGTTGGATAGCTTTCTCACTGAGGCTTCTTTAAGTAGCACTATGTTATATTTGCTTATCTGGAACTGCTTAATACTAAAGACCTGCACATACATTTCAGCCATTTGAAAACTTAGAAATACTTGGAAAGACCAGACTCTGTGCGTTATAAAAGAAAAAGACATTATTCTTCCACTGTTCCCCTTCCTTTAAAGGTCACTGATTTTTGTTAGCACACTGCAGACTGTGGTGCTTGCAGAGGGCCATCCATCCTGTTACTTTCGTAGATCCAGTATTTTAATGTATCTAGGCTTTTTCTCGGGACTTCTATGAGTAGATGTGAATCTAAAGAGCTGATCAGAAAGATTTGAGAGCATGGAACAAGTAAGTCTATTTGCATGGCTTTGTCAAAGTCCAGTGGCCAATCCATTTGTTCCTGACTACTTCATTGTGCCCGTGCAGGCCTTCGTGTGAATAGTGAAACAGACTGCTTCCTTCTGGTTCACCATGCAAACCCCTGTAATTGGCACAAGGTAGGGGATGGCAGGGAGTGGGAAGAAGCAGAAGGGGAAAGGCTGGACTGCCTTGTTTGGTGGTCCTAGCAGCTTGTAACAGTTTAGCGATGTGATGAAAATACAATTCAAGCATTTGCAGAACCAGAGCTCAACTGAGGAACCAAAGTTCCTGTCTGGATTAAGAAAATGACTTCAAGTGCTTATGAAGGCCTACTCAAATTATTCAGTTCTTAAACCTTTGAAAAGAATGTCATATTTCTCACATGGTTCACAGTTGCCTTAAATAATATAAGCAATTGTATTTTCCAGAGGTTTACCTGCATGGGCGGTGCCATACTACATGGCTGAATGGAACTCCCTCTGCATTGCAGCTCTGGGGTCCTAAGGATTGTGCCTGATGTAAGAAAGGAAGGCTCGCTGTTTTCAGTTCAGGTGCTTATTTTCTGCTAGGCTTAGGAACTGTACGGGAAAAAGATGCTTAATTCATATAAAAAGGAAAGAAAAGATAGGTCTGCTTGAAAATAAACTGAGACTAGTAGCTGTATAGGAGTAAAGACAACTATGTGAGAGGACCATGTCTAAAAAAATCTAATGTTGAAAGGTTAGAGCTGAGAACTGATAGGGGAAGGACAGGTCTGATGAACTGGAAAATTGGAAGGATTGGGACAGGTTGGGCAAAGATTTGGGGGTTTTGTTTGTTTCTTGAAATTGGAAGAAGCAGCAGCCTGACAGAAGGGATCTGGCCTGAGGCAAAGAGAACGAGTCAGCCTTGGGGAAGGGGGCTTGGACACCTCAGATCATTCCTAACATTCACTAGAGCGCTCTGCACTTCAGATCCAGAAGGGAGTGCAGACTGTTAAGTAGTAGCTTTTGCTGTCATCTGTGAAATTGCTGTTAATTTCATCCTGCTCATCATATTCCACACAGAAGAGGGCAACCTTATTAGTGCTCTCATCTACTTCATGAATTTTGATCCTGAAAAGGAATCCCAAAATAACAGAGTACTTGAGGTTGGAAGGGACCTCTAGAGATCGTCTAGTCCAAGCAGGGTCAGGCAGAGCAAGTTTTTTAGGGCTGTGTCCAGTCAGGTTTTGAATATCTTCAACGATGGAGACTCTGCAACCTGTCCTGTTCAGATAGAATTTCCTGCATTTCATTTAGTGCCTGTTGCCTCCTGTCCTGTCATTGGACACAACTGAGAAGAGCCTGGCTATGTCTTCTTTACTCTCCTTTACCCCCATCAGCAGGCATTTATAAACTTTGATACGATCATACACACACAAGCCTTTTCTTCTCCAGGTTGGAGTACCAGCTCTCTCGACCTTTCTTCATGTGAAAGATGCTTCAGTTCTCTCATCGTCTTTGTAAAGTAGACGTAAATAGAAGTTTATTATTCTTAAAAAAAAAAAAGTAGTAAATAAAATGTTTCAACTAATATGGGAATTGGAACTCAAAGGGGGAAATGCTTTTGGGAAAAAAACAAAACAAAACAAAACCTAATAACTTAACTGTAAAAACTGTAAAAAGAACATGAACATCACAAAATGAAACACTAAGAAGTTAGGTAACTCCTGCTTTAAGATTCTGCAATCTTCATTTGCCCCCTTGTGTTAGTGTACTATGAAGCAATCTTCATGATCATACAGAATATTTAATCTAATGATAGGATTGGCCTGGTGTGGCGCTGAGCCAGGGAAGATGTTTGTGGGCTGTGCAAGCAAGAAGCCTGATGCTGCTGTAGGTGCTGCAGAAATTTGGTAGAAAATTCTGTAGGCAATGGAACAAAAGACTGCAAGTAAAGGAAACCATGTCTTCATGGTTATGTCAATTAGAATTCCTAAGAATTGGACATGATGGGTTTTCTTCTGCCTTTATTCTTATATGATGCTAAACAAGTTACCGTTGTTTTCGTAGTACTTGTATTTCCTTACTTCAGAGGTGTCTGACTTAAGACCCTCATGTCTGACGGAAACACTGGCTGTTCACATTTGCAGCTGAGCTTCTTAGGAGTTGTCATTTGAATTAAAATACTATGTAATGTTATGTCTGTTGACAGTCTCCTATCTTTTTAAACAGGGTACCTCAAACTGTTGCATACTACTATAGTTTCTACACCTCCATGTCACGTTTAAAATAGGGGTAATAGATACTTATCTTGAAGGGCTGTTGTTTTTTTGTTTGTTTAAAAAAAAAAAAAAACCACTTTTGTTTAGTAGCTATACTACAGTAATGCATTTCCTCATGGAATTTTCTATGGCATTTATTAATTCTGATCTCAGAGGAAGAGGTGAGTATTGTGCATCTTTTAAAGACCAGATCTGCAATCAACTTTCCTTGTTACCAGCTCAAGCTGAGAAACTGAGTTTCCATGTTGTTGATTCATGGTCTATTTGTCCAGTCCTGTGAACTCCAAAATACTCTGATTTGTGTCCTATCTTGTCACTGATTTATTTTGTGTATATAGCTATTATTATTAAACACTTGTCCCATTTTTGGAATGTGGTTTCATGAGTAACACCTTCAATATTCTGCAAAATCTTTTATACACTAAAGGTAATGTTTGTGTTTGAACTTCAGCATATTTTACAATAAATTTGCCTGTAAAGATCTATGTTGCAGAAAGAATGAACTAATTAAATTGTAACACTTAATTTCTTATGTACAGTGGTAAACAGTGCATCTTTAAAAATGTAAAGTGACTTACACCTATGTATTTAGGACTTCTACAGGCCATTGTTCTTCAAATTTCAAAAGCGGTTTTCTTGGTACTGTATATGGCACACTTTACTGAGCGAGAGTGGTTCTGTACTTGATATTCAGATATAGAGATCTGAAAATGTTTCAGCTTTTCCCTTAATCATGGTATCTTGTTAAGTATTGGGGGAAGTCTCTCCTAATCAGGTAGCAATACTAGCAGTAATGATTGAAATTTGAAATGTTTAGACTCCCTTTATGTTCTTCATCACCACCTCCTGTCATAGAAGTCACAAGAAATGATTGATAGAAATATATCCGAAGTGGTGAGCTACTATTTTACCACAGTTTAACTTGAAGCACAGCAGCAATTCTTCATTTAAAACAAACAAAAAACAAAGTTTAAAATGTATTTGAAGGAAAACTTATGTCTGAGATATATGTGAATCTCCTTTCTAAGGTGGCAGTTGTAAGTGTGTATCTGAAGAAAATGTTAAACTATAAACAGAAATAAGAAAAAATGATGGAGAAAATGCAATAGCATGAGTGACACTGTTCATCTTTCTGTGAGGGGGGCTAATATCACCGGGATATTACTTTTTCACTCTAAATTAAACAGTTTATTTGGAAGTTATTTAATGGCTCTCAGGTGCAACAACTCAGTATTTTTTCCAAATTTGATTCACTTATAATAGCTCTGTATTAATGAATCAAATGAAATTTATCTAATATTGCTTCTGTCTCTTAATGTAAAATTGGAACCCTATGTGTTCAAAAGTTCTGAAATTAACAAATTAATTATAGCAGCATTTTTCCAGTTTGAATCTTCAATCTTAAGTACACAGTGCTGAGTAGCTAGAGGCTGACTTACTTAGCTTCTGTTGAGAGATGGGAATAATATATCCATAATGTTTTCTTCTGCTGTTTATAGCCATAGGAGACAGCTATGGATAGAAAGTTTCACATTTCCCTATGGTTTTTGCAGGGCAAGCATGTGGCTTTATTACCTATACAGGAACCTTCTGTCAGCAGCTTTTACACTTTTAAGTGGTTTTAAAAGTAAAACATTTTGGAATCTTTCATGAAATACTCAAAAAATTAAGTATTATAAAATTTGAACTATATAAGGCATACACTATAGAATATAAAGTCTCAAATGTATACATTTTTAATATTTTATTGAAATAAAGGCAAAGGAAAAGCTTCAGGGATTATATTATTGGACCAGCTAGAATAGTCAACAATGATATATGACTATGGTTCTACAGTCCTGTGATTCTCAAGCCAGACAAGTTTGGGACTGACAGAGTCTTCCTGTTTCCTTCAATATTAGCCTGGCTCTGATATTTCCATGGTGGTTTCACTGAATGACTTCGGGTTAGTTTTTGGTAAGCTCAGCCAGCTGAATGTGCTTGCTGTGTGAGCAACGGTGCTGGCACCAAGGAAAAGTTCCCTCCGTTCTCGAGAATGGCAGTCTAGTATTAAAGTTAATTTCTATTGCTTAAACCAATGTAAGGAATATTCAGGGCCTTATTCTTCCTTTCTTGATACTCCTACAGACAGACTTTGCCTATCTGCTCTTTAAATCAGTATCAAAGGGGCTAACAACATCTTGGTCTGCCTCTTTCCTTCTACGGAAGATTGGTATCTACATATGTATATACTCATATAGATAATAGCTTCTTAGCATATGGAAACAGCTGTGACACACCTTTCCTGTCATCAAGACAATGTGAAAATCTCCCTCTTTTCCAATAAGCAGTATCTGTTATTTTCAGACGTATCAATAAATATATGAACTATATTATCCATCTATGTATAATGAAACTTCAGACACAAAAATAAGAAATTTCCAGTAATCTCAGACAAAGATGAAAAAGAGCTCTACTGTTTTGGAGGTGTGAAATCTGTTAGATGACCTGTGTGACGACCACTTTTAGGAAGCGTGCGTGGATGGTAGGTTGTACAGTCAGAAAAGGATTTCACTGCAGATTCAGTAACATCATGTAGCCAGACAGCCCCCTGTTGGTTGTATTGTTTTGGAGGTTCCAGAAATGAATTGTGCTTGAATTCAGCAATTCATTGCACTTAACAAGCTATTTTTTTCATTCCCGTATCACAAAGAGAGAAAATGGGGGGGGGGGGGGAATTTGTGTGCATTTGTAAAAATTACCTTTGAATCAAGTTTTATCCCTCTTGTGTATGAGATAAATGTCAAAGCTTGGTTAAATAGAGTATCTGCACTCAGTTTCTTAATGTCTTTATAGAAGCTTATTTTTGAAGAGCTGCAGCGAAAACGTAGAACAGTAGTTTGTCCTTGTAATCAAAACTTAAGACTAGCATACTTTAATATCACATTTACAGCCTGGCTAATGCAAAGTATTTAAATAAACTTGTGTCAATAATGCAGGTAATAGATTTTAAAACATAAAAGTTTGTAAGCTAGCGGTGCACTAGCCAGACATAGGCTCCAGGCTTATTTAATGACAGGGATTCTCTGGCAGACATGTCTATGAGAGCTTCTGCTATTTAACAAGGTACAGTTTTACCAAGAGGCTTCTTTTTTTGTTGTTTTTTTTTTTATTCATGTTTGCTTTGCTTTAATCTCTTCTTTTGTATGTGGCTTAAGTTGCTACCAGTGCAACTAGCTGCTGACTTCCAGTTTGTGTTTTCCCATGTGTTAATACACCAAAAACCTTGTTCTTCGAACGAAAGAGGTGTCTAAAATATTGCAAAATTGAAGGGCGCTTATTAGGTATTTTGACTTCTTTTGTTTTTTAAGTGTTTGTAAAGGGAACCTAAAATCTGCCTTGTAATGGTCACTGTATATCCATGTGGTGATGGAGTGCTGTAGATACTGTATGAATGTATGCAAGCACTTATTTTCTAGAATCTGATGACGTATCCATGCTTAAAAGGCACTATTTGTGGTGGAAATAGGTGACCCAAGGAAACTTTCCAGGAGGAACTCTATCTCAGAGGCACAGGATCTTCTGCTCTGAGATAAAAAATACAGAGGTGATCTCTTTCTGCATCAGGTATGGCCTAGGTTGTAAAAGCTCATCTTCTTTTGAAGAATTTGATTTGTGGCTAAAAATCCATAGCTGTAACAGTAGTAGAGAAACTGATGTGAGAATTAGTCTTCTACTACAACACAGAACAGAAGACTAGCACGATGCTGAGAAGGCCAAAGTGCTTAAGACCTCTTTTTCTTTCTCCCCTTCCCCTTCGGTACACATGAAAAGATTGATTGTAATCAGATATCTTATAACAGTTGGCAAAAACAACAGAGGGTAAGACTACGTGCTGTGATTGAAGAGGGGGAATGGGAAAGACAGGGACAGACCAAAGAGCTGCTTAAAAATTGTCGTGACCTACTAAAACCCACCAGAAGAGTTTAAGAAACTGGCTGAAGCAATCTCAAGGTGAGGGGACTCTCCCAAGAAACAAAACCTGGGGTTCAGGTTCTTCAGAAGCCCAAGGGGATTCAAGTTCACATCTCCTGCTTCTGAAAAAGTGCCCAGTGGAAGTTGCCCACAGATGTTCCTCATCTTTCTTGTTAAATCAAGGATATGTGCAAAAAAGAATAGAAGTCACAAACTGGTTTTGTTCAAAGGTTGTTGGCGGTGATAACTATTACCGTTAGCAGATGAAAGCAAGCTGCAGGTAGGATTTCAAAGGGTAGTGGAATTTGCTTTTATTGGACTAACTGTGCAGTTCCTTGCAAGTTCCATATTCTTTTCCTAACATGTTTCCTGAAGTAACAGTAAAATGAGCATACAATAAATATAAGTACCCATTAAAGCTCACTAAAGGAATACCTTATGTTTCCAGTAGATGAACACTGAGATAACTGAATATTTGTGAATTGCATCACAGACCTCTATTATGCCAAAGTTCTGTTTTTTATTGCTAAAGAGAGCACCAGTAAAGGTGGCTTTAAACTGCTTTATGCTCCTACTTTCTCTAAAGCTGCTGAAAAGGGAAAGCAGGGAGCAACTAGCAGTGTTAAAGAATTTCATGGCTGTTCAACAACTAGCAAGGGGATTCACCTCTTCTCTCCTTCACTCTACCATCTTTTTTTTTTTTTTTTAATGTTTGAAGAGGATTGCTTTCTTTTCTTTTCTTTTTTCTTTTTTCTTTTTTCTTTTTTCTTTTTTCTTTTTTCTCTTCTTTTCTCTTCTCTTCTCTTCTCTCTTCTCTCCTTCTCTCTTCTCTCCTTCTCTCTTCTCTCCTTCTCTCTTCTCTCCTTCTCTCTTCTCTCCTTCTCTCTTCTCTCTTCTCTCTTCTCTCTTCTCTCTTCTCTCTTCTCTCTTCTCTCTTCTCTCTTCTCTCTTCTCTCTTCTCTCTTCTCTCTTC
>JAYKAV010003288.1:846765-864894 GCA_035582835.1 Phoebastria nigripes | reverse complement strand
TTCTCTCTTCTCTCTTCTCTCTTCTCTCTTCTCTCTTCTCAGAAAGGTTTACAATCTCCCTCCCAAGTTAGTTACCCCGATCTGAAAAATTACAACATTTTTTCTCCTCTGAGGAGTGGTTACTTACTCCATTTGCAAATTAGGATTAAACTTTGGGATTTCCTCAAGGCTCTTGGAGTATCTGTAATCTTTATTTTGTTCAAGCAATTCTAGTAGCTTAGAACATACAGGTTACTTGCAGAGCTGTGATATTGTGATCCCATTATTTTATGCTTATTCAGGCATAAAGTAAGTAGCCTGAGAAAGGCACTACCTTACGCTATGAAAGTATCCTCAGTCAGTTACCTCTAAAACTGCACCTTTTTCTCTTTACCTATGAGCAGTTGTCCAGAGCAGTGGATATTTTTAATGGTAATTGACAAATTCTTAACTGTATCTCTAGTTTTTCACATTTATTTCAGAGTTCTTGTAAAAATAGCATCTGGTCCTGGTGATTTATAGTGTTTGAGTTTCTCAGGCTGCCAACAGGCTCTTGCTTTGAGACGTCTAGGCCTGGTGAAACTACTCTGATTCCTCATAAAGCATGTCCTTGGGATAGGAATTTCTCTGTCACCCGCTATATTAAAACCAAATAATTTATATTGAGCTTCTTTTCCTCTGCCAATTTCTTTCATCTTCCTCTTAGTACTACATAGACAAAACCAAAACACCTCCTGGATTCAAATATATTTAAGAATACTTGGAATTTTTCTCCGTGTGTGTGTTTGTGCACTTGTACACAGGCACTGCATGCAGCCATTGGTACCTGTGCATCTGATATTCTTGTGTGGGACAACATTGTTCAGCAGCACCTGTGAAAGCAATAACTGTGTGTCTTTGTGCAAGAGCAGCGTTAATCCTGCCATCCTCTTGTTCTAGCCCAGTGGCTACCAATAGAGCTTTTCATTAGCCAATGATATACCAGGTAGTCTTTCATTATTCACTAATTCATACTTATATTAACACTTAAATAGCTGTTAAGATTGGGTTTAGTTGTAGAAATTGTAGCATTTCTGTTACTTTTCTGTTGGAGAAACTGCTTCAGCCTAGGAAGAATTCCGTATCAATGCATACCCTATGAATGAGCATGACCTCCCTAGCATTCACTTACTGTGTAATGTAGTGGTGTCATTAAAGAGTATCTGCATAAGACACATTTTACTTGGCTTGATGAGCATCACGTGAATCTTCTAAGAAGGCTGAGCAAGCAAAACATCTTGCCTCAAGATGTCACAAGTGATACAGGCACCTGGCCTCTGGTTCTAGTTTGCCTGAGCAGAAACACTGAGAAAGACCAGAACTCTTTTGCTGTTCCCGCTTCTTGCCCTAGGCTGTCAGCAAGTCTCCTAACATGGCTAGACCTCGATTAGAGGGTGACAAGGAACAGAACATTTGCAAAACAGATCCTGATTTTCTCCTACATAAATTCTTCTGAAGTTAAGCATAGCTCAAACCTGGGAACACCAGGCTGTCCGATGGTGCAGAGTTGGAATTACCTTGGATATTTCATGGTATGTGGTCTGCAGTTCTTGGATCCCTCAGCAGCCGTGATGCTAGAGCAGAAATTATCAGTAACAACAACACCAAAACTAATTTTGACAAGGTTGAATCACCTTTGGACCCTTCAGCTGAAAGCAGACAGCAATCCAGCACTCCGCTGTCAAATCAGGCTCAGAATCACCCCTTATAAGTCTCCATGGATGTCCAGCCTTTGGTATTGATTCAACCATTCTCTACTCTGCTGGTACTGAGAGATCATTTTCTACAAGTTTCAAGCATCCTGTAGGACCAGTTCCATAGAAAATATTCCTGTGCTTAGTCAGAACCAGAAGAGGACTGAAAGCTTCTTCTGTAAGGTTCTCTTTACCTGGACATTCTGTGCTAGGTAGAGAGATCAGGTGTGGTTCATATTAGGGTAGCTTATAGAGACGGGAACTTCCTGCATTTTTCAGCATCTCTATATTCTCATTAACATTTCTTAAATGCCAAGGGTCCATCCAGACCTCCAACTTCAGCCTTCAAAGCAAGGCTGTTGTTGCTGTGTTGCCAGCTGTCAGAGTAGCGTCCATGTCCACGTTTCATTCTCTGTTTCTCACTAGAAGGCAGCTCCTGACTCATTACCTGCATCCAATGAGTACAAAGCCTTCAAAGATCCAATTGGCAGGACAGTTTTACCAAATACCAAAAACATTACTAAATGCCATCAGACTAGAACATTGTCTCAGGACAGCCTTGTCTGGAAGGAAAGCTGTCTCCAATAACAGCAAAAATTTGCACTTAGAGCAAAAAGAAGACAAAGTTTTATCTCTGCTGCAGAAAGAGCTACCTTGCCAAAATGAGGGTCCAGGACTACGAAGCCGTACAAGCTAAGTAGGGTATTATTAATTAATATTTGCAAATACTAATTTTAAATGGTAAGAATTGCCACAGACATCTAGGGAGGAATTTAGATATGGTGCAGTAGAGACCATTTATAGCAATAACAACTTTTCCAAGGACGGACATTATAAAGACAACTTCTTTATGGGTTTTCTGAAGTACGAGCAGCTATTCAATGCTTTGCAATCTGTTTGTATAGGCAAGGTTGTGCTCACTATTCTTGGGTCCCCAAGAGAGTAAACACCAGTTCCYAAGCACAGGCTCTCCAACCATACAGACCTACATGCCCTCCAGCAAAGCAGCACAAGATTTAAAGAGAAAAAAAAAACAACTTCCTTGTGTGTAGCAGTTCACCTGCTTCTTTCATCAATGTGGCAGAGTGTCTGACTTTGATCTGGAACATTCGGGATGTTCCACCTTTTCCTTTCAACCACTAAAGTGGTTTTATAACAGGTTAGTGCCTACCAGCCACCACAGAGATAGGCTTCTGTATTCTATTTTAGTCACTCATTGACTCCATTCTGTCCCAGGGCATTTTAATGAGAGCATGTTAGATCATTAGTAACATCACTTCTTTTCCTATGGAAAAGAGACCCCACTTTATCTTTTAAAAAGGAAGGGGGAAAGGTGGTAATGACTCAATTCCAGTACAGTGTTCGCTTTGGCTGTCCCAGATCTCACGAAATGTGAATAMATACCTCTGAAAGATCAGATACAGAGTAATGTTTTCAGCTGGCAGTTTTTCATCACCAGGTTAAAATGCCCTGCTCTGAGTTTTCAAAACAGTTATTTCCACATTGTTATCCACCCAGCCTGAAGGAGTTGTGTGGTCTTTGTAGCAGGAGTCATTGCCTCCAGTAGAACATCTGCGTGCTTGTCACCACTTGTTTCAGAAGAACAGAAATCCACATCTTCATATCCTGAACGCTCTGGATGTGAACTAAGAACTGTCATTAGATCCTCCACTCATGGCTATATCTTGGCACTGGGAGTAGACAAGAAGTCAGTATAGATCCCTCCACACAGTATAGATGATCAAAACCATAGCAGACTGATGTTCCATTAGCCTTGTACAATTTCACGTGATGTTCAGCTTTTCTATTCAATCTCAAAGCCTACCTCAGACGTTCAGTAAGAGCATGTGTCAGGCTTCTGATAGCTAAGCACAAGAGACTGCTACAGCACAGCTTATAGGGCAAACCATAGTCAACGGAGCAGTCGCACAAGTGCCCCTGTGGCTGTTAGTGCATTTTCCAGCCAAGGTTCTGCAGAGAATCTCTGAAATGAAAGATGAGTCCAGCAAAAAGATGATCTTTTGCCCATCCTTTTCCACACGTATCCGTAGAGATTTTGGGACTGCATATGAACACCAGTGAACTCTGGATTGCACTATCACACTTCAACTGTCAAAGAAAACTCTTATTGAATAACAGCAGAAAACATCATTAGCCTAACCAAAGATGGGAGAAGGATCTCAGTTACATCAGGGGCCATGCAGTTACAATTTTTCATTTACATGCTTGACATGGCCATATTAATCAGTAAGCCATTAATATGTTCCAGGGATCCACAGCTTACTGAGCCATCTTCAGAAGATAATGTTTTGAACAATCATAGGTAGCAAAGGAAAATTATATGGCTTAAGGATGGATTTGCAAATGGGGAAAACATAACGTAAATCAGCCTGTTCCAGAAGACACATTTCCAGTTTATGGAAAATTAGGAACTTACAAATAGGGTTACTGCTCACCATACTGCAACTGGAATTGAAACAAAAGCCACCAACAGGACATATCCAGTAATTATCCAGGAGGCTTATAACCCCAGCGCCGCCAAAGCAGTGGTGGTATTCTGATCTTCAGAGTTTGTCTATTCAGCTACCAAAAGCTTAGCTTCTGTTTCCAGATGTGAGGTATCAATGTGATTAACCCATCTTATGTCTGGATCCTGCAATGTTTCACTTCATAGCACAGATGCAGAACTGACCTCCCAGAGAGAAATGTTGTTCTTCAGGCATGCAAACTATTGATGTAAGATGTTCTGCAGATCCACTTACCTAATACACTGGGAAAAAATAAAACATCCCTATAGTCTCATGAACATTTAAGTCTCCCATCTAAGTCATTCTGTGCCTTTTCCACGTTCCTTTAGCAGCTATCACCCACCCATTCATTCACCCCTATGAGATCTTCTGGTTTTCCTTGTCTGGTGGCATTGAAATTTCTGACAACTCTGTTAACTGTCCTCCCTTCAATACAATAAGTTGTGTCTCTTTGGTCCCACAAAGGCAGCGACTCTTTCCAGCTGAATTTTAGTCCTTAACTCCCTCTCTGTAATGGGAAAGAAGTAAGTTTGCTTTCTTCAGTGGATCTCTGCTTGCCCTTATCACGTAGCCTTTTCCTCTATTCCACCAGTGACCAGGCTGCGGAGCAAGCTGAAGACATAGTAAAAAGACGCAAAGATTAAAGGATAGAAGGATCAGCATGCCTTCTGTTTATTGTTGAATACAACATTGTAAATAAAACGGTATGTCAGCAATTATTTTATTACTCAGTTTAGTTATCACTGGGGAACAAAAACAAAAACCATAGACCAGTCTTTTCAGAAGGCCCTCAGTGAAAGCTACAAACTGCCTTTGAAATTCAAAGAAAATTGAGTTCCTGACTCCAAAGAACTAGTAAAACCCAAGACTTGATGTTTCCAATCTATTGCCTTTTTTTCCAATGGAGATGGAACAATGTTGCAACATTTAATTCTTCACAGTTTCAGCAAGCACTCAGCTGACTGGTGTAGCAGAAACTTGCTTAGAAAGCAAAGCCCTAAATTTATTCTCTAAAGTAGACTTGCGCACATTACTCTTTCCAACCTTTAGGGCTACATTCATCATCTTTCTGACCAGAAAGAAGCCACCAATTACTGAACCATTGCATTAGAATGGAAAGAGAGTAGAAATGGAGGAAGGATTCTTGGAAAAATTTACACATCAGATCACACTTCAGGGGGTTATTTCAGCAGAAACTACATGATGGTCTAGGAAACCGACATTCCCTTTTTTTTTAATAGAAGTCAGATTTATTTGTATTTTATGCGATGACTAGTGATTTACATCCCACCCACCCATTTGAGAATATTCAGGGCTCCAGGCATATCTCCAGCTGGTTCCAGACTATTCAAATCGTTGTTGGTCCATCCATTTACTAGTCACAACAAGGCCTTCTGTGACTAATTATGGCCTGACTGCAGCAGGAGAGGCAGCTTCAAAGAATGGGAATCTGCAGACGCACTAGCAGTTCCCTTGGTTCCCAAATTCTTTATTTATGTGGATTACATTGAGTTGACAGATTTAACTGGGCTGTTGAAGATATGGTCAAAGAAGCAGAGTCACTCCCTTCCCTTTTATTGTTTTCTGAAGACATAACAGTCATACGCATCTGTCACTAGAGAGAGGAAGTTCTCCATCACTGGACTTGATTTGGGCTTTTATACGCTGTTTCAGTAGCATCTGGGAATAGATCAATATAATATTTGGTAGGGAGTTGTATTTCCTCGTGATGCGCTGTAAATCTTTTATTGTAGATACTCCCACTGTTTATTGTTGAAAATCAATAAAAATAAACCTTGTAAAGTTAAAGCCTGGCAATAGTTCAGCACAAATCAGAGGGAAGGAGTAAGAGGCAATGAGTCTCCCTCCCCCTCTTGGATAGCTCCCAGCTTGTTTCCCAATGAATATTCAATAACACTTTCCAGCAATCTGGGAACAAATTTAAAAAAAAAAAAGTATTCAAAGCTATGAACGCATCGGTGTGATCTCAAACAGGACTTCTGATCCACTTTGGCAGCTTTCTGGTACTAAATTCAGCTGTGGATCAAAACGGAGTATCATCACCCAGATTGTGTGTTGGATATACCTTAGAGTTTTCCCCTCCAGAGACAGACAAAAGCACATCAGCCTTGCTCAGCTGAGATTAAAGGAGTTATTTTTGGGCATTGGAAAATTGGAAACTAACCAAAATAGGTAAAAAGTGGGAACAGCCCAATGTGGAGAAAAGTTTCTCCGAAGTCAGAACAGACTTTGAGATCTTTTTTCTTCCCAAAAGAGATAAGAAGGACATAAGAGAACTTCCCAGTATGTGAAGAAGCAGACAAAAAGTTACTTAAAAGCTCAAAAATGTAATCAATTACTATGAAAGGAAGTCAACATGGTGCAAGAATGGGGGACGGAAAAAGTGTGGTGCCTCTGTCCTGTTGGGATATCCAACAGGCACCACAAGACTGTATTGATAAAGCCCCTGATAGTCTTGAATATAGAAATACAGGATGAAATCCAACTATAAAGGAGGGAAAAGTGACTAAAATAAGAAAGAAAATATAAGACAAATAAGGTGGTGTCTTTCCGAATCATCTGCCTTTTGCAAATCTCGCAGCAAGCTATCAAGACAATCAAGCTATTTAAACAATCTACTTCTGCCATGTAAACTGCAGTCCGTGTAGGACAGAGTGACAGCGTTTTCTTACCTCTCAGTTTCCTTTCCCTCTAGAGATTTTACTGTTCTGGGGGTCCGCTTGTGTGTTAAAAAGCAGAAGAGAGCTCAGTGCTCGCCGTTAAGTGAGTGAGAAGGCTGCACCCCAGCACTACGGCAGTCAATTTCTAGCATCTCAGGCAGTGGAACAGTTTGCACATTTTTGCTGAATCCAAGGAAGAATAAAAAGGCAAATACAGGAGTAAGTTTACTGAAATCAGCAAATTTTGCACCTTCCCAGGAAAAAGGAATTCTCTTGAGAAAGTTGGCAATGACTGGAAGAAGCGGATCATGTCAGTGATCACAAATTCCAACTTCACTGGAAAAAAAACATCTAAATGTTTCAAAATCCCATTCCTATTTAATCAAAAATAGAGCTAGATGTGACCGATCAGAGCTCCTGGTTCTGTCGTATGCAAAAGCAGGACCAAGTCACCAACAATACACTCTAGTCCAGCAGAGATCCTATTGTGAGATACTAGAGTTGACTTGCCTGCCAAGATTTGGGTGAAAGTACTCGGTTTAACACATGACCTAGTTTTGACCAGAAGGCTTTTAAAATCACTCAGACTCGTAGCTAATATGGGCTCCCATCAGCCAAATTCACTTCTACTTGTACAGCCGTTATCTTCCGTGGAAATGCACCCGTGTGAACCCCTCTGCTGATGATACACGACGCAGTCTGCTCTCTGCTGCATCGCTGCCTGTTTGGGACCTCAGAAGGGAAGGCGCAGTAAAAATATTGGCTGCTACTTCTTTTAAATAACTGCCTCAGTGCCTGCAGGATGCGCTGCATACCACTCCAAAGAGGGCACAGAAAAATTGTCATCCTGGTTCAGCAACACTTTACAGTAACAGAAATAATCTTGCAAGGTGGAGGACAGCAGCTACCCAGGCCAGCTGAAGATCCTCCTAGTAAATTGATGCTATTTTTATATTCATCTGTAAACAAACATACTTTCACCCCTTCCTCTGTAATTACTGCCATTTAGTTGTAGCTTTAAGCTACACCACCTGTAGCTCTACCATCACTGTGTCCACTTTCTGTATAAAGAAATCCAGGAAGGTGCTTTCCTTTGAAGAACCAGCTTAATACCAAATTATCTTCATGACTTAAAAGTCATGGTTATCCTACTGGTCTCAGTCAGACACTTTCACCAAATTTCTATCAGGTTACTGACACACACACATGCTCTCAAACTTACTTAAGCAACTACCAGTTAAAAACAGACCCAAACCAAAAGCATTGTGTAAGAGCCTGCAGGTGCACAAGTGACAGAAGGTGACACTTCTCAGTTCAGTGCGAAGTGAGAATAAATGCTAGAAGAACTTTGGGAATCCAAACTTGCTGACAGTCATGTGCTTGGCTTCAAAAAGCCAGTCTCACAGTATGTCATTACACGAGGTCAAGGTAAAGCATGTATGGTTCTTTACAGGACAGGGACTTGCACTGGTATGTTTTTCCAGAGCCAAAATATTACATTCATAGAAAGATGTTTGTGCTGAATAAAAATTAACCCACGAGGGGAACCAGAAAGTGTTCAGCACTAGCCCATCACAAGTTGTTACTGAAATGGTTGTATCAAATATTCATTTTGCCAAAGCCATGGAACATGAGTGATGGCACAGGTTAAAACCCCAGAGCTTTTCAAAACTGGAAATATTTCATATTTTCATTCACTTTATTTTAAAAAAAGTAATCCAAACTTCAATTTTCAAAGTGGCTGCCACAGCAAGGAAAATAAACTCGCTACTTCTGCGGTAGGTGAAGTAGCCTAATTTTGTTACTACAAGGGGTTACCACAAGGGGTTCTGTTACTACAAGGGGTCACTTGCTCTGGTGAGAYCCCACCCGGAGTACTGCGTCCAGCTCTGCAGCCCTCAGCACAAGGACATGGACCTGTTGGAGTGGGTCCAGCGGAGGGTCACAAAAATGGTCAGGGGGATGGAACGCCTCTCCTGTGAAGAAAGGCTGAGAGAGTTGGGGTTTTTCAGCCTGGAGAAGAGAAGGCTCCGGGGAGACCTTATTGTGGCCTTTCAATACTTAAAGGGGGCTTATAAGAAAGATGGGGACAGACTTCTTAGCAGGGCCTGTTGCGACAGGACAAGGGGGAATGGCTTTAAACTAAAAGAGGGTAGATTTAGACTAGATATAAGGAAGAAATTTTTTACAATGAGGGTGATGAAACACTGGAACAGGTTGCCCAGAGAGGTGGTAGATGCCCCATCTGTGGAAGCATTCAAGGTCAGGTTGGACGGGGCTCTGAGCAACCTGATCTAGTTGAAGAAGTCCCTGCCCATGGCAGCGGGGTTGGACCAGATGACCTTTAAACCAATTATTCTATGATTCTATGATTGTATGATTCTATGAAACTGGTCTCACTTAGTTTACACTGCTGCTATCAGCCATCATTTAAGGCATGATGTTTAAACACAGCCTCAAGTCCATTTTTTTTTTCCTTTCCCTGTAGAAAGTTGTCATTTTTGTCTTGTGTTTCTTGCTATTATTGGTAAGTCTCTTCACCAACAATATTCACAGTCACTGACTCACTCAATACTCACCATTATTGGTTTCAGTTTTATCCCAATTTGAGGAATGGGAACTTTTCCGGAAAGTCAGTATATGGACCTCAAAATTAACTTAGAAAACAAGTAGCGTTGTCTTTGTAGTACCGCAACCTGTCGGGACGGTCATCCCATACAGCTTGTCTGCTGTGTCACCCGCATGCTGCCATCAGCAGTCTAACCTCAAAGTCCACCATGATAGGTCTTCTGACACAGACCTTCACAGAAGGTCTTCACAGAATCATAGAACAGGCCAGGCTGGAAGGGAGCTCGAAGGATCACCTCGTCCAACCTTTCRTGGGAAAGGGCGCCTAGATGAGATTATCCAGCACCCTGTCCAGTCGCATCTTGAAAACCTCATCCCTGGGGAGGTTGTTCCAGTGAATGATGGTTCTCACCGTAAAAAATGTCTTATATCAAGACAAATATGAACATATTGACATTACTGACAAAAAAATCCCATTTTAACTGAAAGCATTCACTCTTACGTTCCTCAACATTTATTACATTATATAACCTGTAAGCAGCTTAGGTGATATAGTCCCATAATCATGTTATTCTCAACCCAGAAAGCTCATAAAGCCACTTTCTCATGTCTGGAACTGCACAGCAATACAACTTGGGATGTTTCCGTTACGTTGCTTTCAGCTAACTGCAAAAGAATCCGTGTACGTGTATCTTTTGGAAGTAGAAGCAATATTCAGTCGTTGAGGTTTGCATTCCTCCTCCAGCCGAACTGTTGGGATGACAGTTGTGTCAAGCTGTTATTTCTTCATGTATTATCATGTATTTAAAATCTACTTACAGATTAGCACAGAACATAAAAACGATTTTCTAGAAGGAATGGCTGATTTTTTGCGAGCCCTAATATAAATTTTAGCCACAGAGAAAAACAAAAACAACCCTTGAAAATGCTGGAATCTGGTCCACAAAACCAGTATTGAATCTGTGGTTCTTTTATTTAGAGTTGAAGAGGGTGGAGCAGTAAAAGGCAGGAAAGCAATTTTTTTTTCCAAATACTTAAAAAAAAAAATTGTTTGTTTGCTACTTCCCTTAATAGTTGCAGTTTCAAACAAGCCAACAAAAAAGGGCCACTGCTGCTGACACACCCCTCTTCCACCTTCAAAAGATGAAAGGAAAAGCCTTTATTTCCCTTTCTGCACTTGGCTTCTCTTTGCCTGTGCTACTCCAGAGCTCCCTGGGGTTTGGTTCACCGTGACAGTAAGGCCTACTCTCCTCTTCATCCTTTCAAAACTGTAGCATTTGACTTTTTCTTCACTGGAGACTGTCCCGGTGCTTATGAGGCGAAATCCATCTTTGAGTAAAGTGTCAAGCAGCAGGCCTAGCACATTAGTACCGTTAATCAGCTTTCTATTATCAGGCTTTATGGAAACATACCTAAAATAAGAAAAAAGCAGTTACAACACACTTTAATTACTTCTTGAAGGATGGCATCAATTTTTCTTTTAAACAAACCAGGTCCTCAGATGGTGCAGGTCAGCACAGTTGCACAGGTTTACAGCAACCAAGGTTCTAGGTATTTTTTTCCTCCTTTGAGGACAATTTAACTCTTTCCCTCATTATAAGAACAGTAATTCTCAGTTCATCCAGCTACACGTTGGGGAAGAAGCACTTCTCTTTCACCCCCAGACCAAAACTTACTTTCTTAAGAAATAGCTGTGAGAACCTCCATCTCATTTCATTTAATGGAGAAGAAGTGAATGGCATGCTCTATACAATGCTGCAACAGTTTTTCAGGTAAGAGTAAATGATGGAAAGGACAGCGAAGTCACATTCACCCCAACAGCATCACTTTTCATTACACGGGATCTCTCTACAAACAGTGACATTTATTGCAGTTACCTTGTACAGAAGGTCTTCTGGTAGCAAGTACGAAAATCGTTTTCACATTGCCTCAAATGATTTTACTTGATATAAACTACAGTTTAAGAATCTATCCAGACATTTCAAGGAACAGAAGTCAGGTAAAAATACTATTACAAAATACATAAGCTGACAGGAGTGAAACTGTTCCACAGTTCACAGGAAAGTACACCAAACATTCATGGAAAGCACAAAAAAGGCAAAAGAGTCCATGTCACCACAAAGACTAAGTCGACAGAAATTCAGCAGGCAACATAATCAAACTCGACTTGTTTCATTACTCAAGATAAGCTTTTCTATTGATCTGCAGAGGAAAATTTTTACCAAGTCTGAAGAAATAAAGGAAAGAATCAGGAATATTTTCCCTGCTATTTAAGTTGCCATAACCTACTCAACCAATTGTTACTCCATTAAAATCAGTAATACATTACAAAGTTAAGGTTTGGCACATAAATATATGTTGCTTCGCAAATGCAAAGTAGTTTTTCTTCTACTTGCTTAGCTAAAGAAAGCTAGAAGAAAGATAAACTTTATTCTTTTTTTTTTAAATAATCAAACAACTGCTGTGTTGATTCATATATTCAGAGAGAATAACCCTTTTGGAAATATTTCAATGAAATTTCCATAAAATTCCAGATGTTCTAACAGCCACAGAGGACAAATTAGGTTACATTTTCTTATACAGTAAGAACATGTCTCCATACAATAGAGACATCCAGCAAAAGCTTGTTTAAAAAATGTAAGTTGTCATTAGAATATGATACTGCTATCACAAAAATCACTGATATACAGTAATCTTAATAAAAACGGAACCTGGCTCTGAATTCAAAGGAAACCCACTGTGTAGCATATAGTTAATAATCTACCCCTTCTCCCTCCCCCCAGTAAAAGGCCCTACAAAAGATTTCCAGTCCCTGAATTGCAATCTTAGTTCTACTGGTGTTTTCAACCCTGTTTAGGCATTCTTTTTCCTCTCTTCCATATGAAAATCTTTTGGACCACAAGCTAGTGGAGATTTTAGGCTTCTCCAGTAGTTCACTCCTTATTTATTTTGTTTCCTTTGCTTCATTTTACTCTGTGTTTTTCAAGTCTTCTAGAAGGTCATCGATGCCTTGAAATTCTAAAGCCTGGGAGAGCGAGTGAGGAGGAAAGGGCAGAGAGAGAGAAAGACCCAACAGAACTCAAAAACAAGCATCAAGAACAGTATTTTAGAAAGTTAAGAACAGGCAAATCAGTGTAACAGAAATTAAACTGGGTATTTCAGAACTGGAAAAAGATAACATTAAACTAGCAGAAAGAAGGAAACATATTTCTTTTCTCTTAGATGGCTGTCCGATAGTTTCTTTAAAATGGGCTTTGCTAGCATGTAGCATGTACTTCATGAACTAGAAGTCACAAAGACATTTCCATAATGAGAAGTGACACTAGGGAGAGTACCTGGCCACAAACTGGTCACCAGCAGAGTAGTCAGTACCACACTGAAAAGCCATGTCGTGATGAGAAGGTCTTTCCAAAGGAAGTGGAACGAGTGGTTTCTGAGAAGGAAAAGGGCTGTTCCAGCTCTGTCCTGACTGCTGCCCTGCAAACACAGTGATCTGTTCAGCTAATGTCTCAACAGTGGTACTGCAGGAACCAAAGATCCGGAAAAAGGCCTGCATCTCTTGGAGAGAAAAACGCACTTCCAAGATCTCCAGCCTCGGCTTCAGCAAGTGTTCCTGGCTCAGGAGGTCAGCCAGAGGGTAGAGCCCGTAGAATTCTGCTTCTCTCTGCAGCCTCTGATAGTCTGAGAAATCAGTAGGTAAGGAGACCTGAAGAGTCCTCAAGAAGTCCATGATGTAACTAAACAACGTTCCATCTCTGTCCACAAAAAACTCTCCATTCACCAGTTTAAATTCCCGGTCATCATCGTTCAACATCCGCGCTAGCCTGGACTCAGGGAACTGCTGCAAGGTAGAAGCCCGGGTTACAAATCTCACACCTCCCACGCTCAGAACGACCAGCTCTCGATTACTCATTGCTATCTCAGCCACTCAAGAATTGTAACTCTCTGATCTACATGTTTGTGACTTGATCTTTCCTAAACGGCAAGGCATCTGCAGCTGCAAGAACCATTCAGTGCTTTCAGCAAGTGTTTGGAGTGAGGTGTGGAGCAGCAACAGGATTCCCAGGCAACAAAGATGTAAATATCATGTACAATAGTTTTGTTTGCAGGGTTTGGTTGCTTGGAAACTTTGATTCTTGGAATTTAATGTTTTATTTTTGAAATGAGCAGCTTGCAAGGACTACTGGAAGACAGTGAATTGACCGTCACAACTTATTAAACCTTGAGAGAGGCCAACGAATATCCCCAAAGTATGGCACGCATTACATTTGTTTCCCGGAAATGTCAATTAAATGTTTTCATTCTATATAATGCTGTTCATAGGACCACTGCAAAAAGAGGTTAGATGTGCTTCAAGCAATATATTTCAGTATCGTATGCTCTTAAAGAAGGGCACTTCAGAGAACTCAAGCTTACAGTTCACTTTAAATCATGGCCAAGTCAATACACTCAGAAAATTCAACTAATTCCTGAAACAAGGTACACGAAAATACAGTAACAGTAAAAGAGCCTATATATGTTCCAATGCTAAAGCACTTCCAAACACCAACAACATCCATGCTCCTGTCACGTTACGCACTCTGTTCCAAGGAATCACCTCATCATTTTTCCTGGCTTTTGGAATTATGATCTGGAGGGACAGGGAGGGACAGGAGAGAAACTGCTCTACCTGCCACCTTTGCAGGGCTAGAGCGCAAGCTGCCTTCCTGTGGCTGGCCCACGCATGCCTTACACCGCACTAAACTGTTTACATTAAGGCCACGTTTTAAGAAAGTGTGGCTTCAGAGAAACATGGATCTAACAAGACAGCTCAGTTACCCCAACAATTTGATGTTGGAAAAGTAAACTGCAAAGTATGTACTATCTGCAAAATACATACTGTCTTGCAGCTTGTTCTTCTCTTATCAACCTCAACTGATTTCTCTTTACCCCTAGAATTTATGCTTGCCCTGAAGATATATTTTTGTATAGAACATGTAAACAATAACCAGTATCTACAGTAATCTGAATGCACAGGATAATTACAACATTTGGTTATATAAAAAAATACATGTATCTATTTCAGTGAGAAGTAACATCCTCAGATAGAAAGTGGTTCCAGAACTAGAATGATGCACTCTGTATTTTGCAGTGGAAGGGCAGTCCTCAACAAGCCTCTCGGTACAGCGCTCTTCTCAATCACAACTGTTCTTCCTCTTTCCAAACCACCTCCCAGTTAGAAAAAAATTTTTTTTAACTATGACCTTTTAGGAAGTGACACTTCTTATCTTATTCTACAACTACATTAACATTAAACTAAGTACCCAGTTTGGCCCTGTATTTTGGTAACAAAAATGATTTACAGTGAATAATATTCCCATAATCACCACTGAAAGAAGAATCCAGAAACAATGTGTTTTTCAAAGCTCCATTTCATCTTCCAGTTTATCAGTGCTCAAACTATGTGAACAGTATGAATGTTTTGGAAACATTTTGAATCTTTGAATGTTTTCACTGGAAGTCTTAAAAAACCAATTAATTTTAAGAAGTTCTGTGTTTTCTTCACCAGACCTCTCTTAGTTCTTATATTTCAGCAGGGACTTCACAACAGTTTATATTTGCACACAAACTGTGCAACATTATCCAATACAACTAATGTATAGTTTTTACACTTTTCTCTTAGAAGTGAAGCTCCATCTGTCATCTGTTCCCAGTAAAAGACTGCATGATCTGCTATCTCCACTGTATCTGCCAAATAGGACAAGCTAATTGTAAAGAATTGAGATTTCCAGCACTGGAGATTGTCAACGACTGACTCCACAAAGGACATTCTGGTGACAGCAAGAATAAGCAAGCAAATAAGAGAGGTCACTATAAATCTGCGCGAAAAGACTGAGGGAATCTTGAATTTAAGAGTGTGATTTTCCTGAGGCAAGGAAAGTTTGTCCACATCAACTAGTTTTATTCCATTCCACTGGCTGGTATCAAAGCTCTTCATTGTAGGGCTGATGTCCACACTGGAACAAGGTAAAGGGGTTTCTTTGAGCACCTTGATTTTTTCCCTGAACTCCTGCATCTGTTGCAAAAATATAATGGGTTCAGACACATCTTTGAAGGCCTCCGCAATGTTAAAAGCCATCCGTTGCTCTTGCAGAATTGTGTTCAGTTTATTGATTTCCGGATCGTAGGCCTGCATCACTGCAAGCTTCATGGTCTCAAAGTCAGAGAGAATCTCATTGCGTTTCTGCTCCAGCGTGTGCTGCAGCTTCTCAAAGAACTCCTTCACTTTGTCCGAATCTTTGGTCAGCATCTGCAGAGCTTTCCTCTTACTGGTTTCTAAGGTATCCAGCCGCGAGAGGGCATCTCCACAACGCCAAGTTTCAAAGCCCTGAAACAGGGTTTCAAAAGCCCGCTTCTCCTGGGAATAAGCTTCTTCAATAGAACAGAACACGTGCTTTGTATGGTCACCACGGGTGGCACAAACCCCACAGATGAGCTGCATGTCTGTCCGGCAAAAAATGTTAAGGGGTTGCCCACTGTGCACTTTGCACACAGGCATTTTCGGAGTTACTTTGATTTTGTTATACTTCTCCACAATACCTTTCAGGGAATAGTTGACTTGCAAGCTGTTGACTCCAGCAACAGGAGTTTCCTTCCTGCACGTGGGGCATTTGAAAGGGGACGGCCTCCAAAGCACATTCCGCACGTTTCCCTCAAGAATTCCTTCCAGACACTTTCTGCAGAAATTGTGCGAACAGGGCAGGACACGAGGATCATCAAACAGGCTACAGCAAATGGGACAGGTGAGATCTTCCTCTAGGAGCTCCATCATATCCTAGGAAAGAGAAGAAAGATGGTAACAGGACTTATAAAATTTGATTCTCCTCCAGGGAAATCATGCAAAAACTGATTTCCATCTGAGACACGGCACAGTGAGAAAAGGATCTACTTTTTTCTTGAGTATCCTTAAGACAGAGCCTCTGTTGGGTTCTTGCAACCAGTCCAGTTAGCTGTGGTATCTGGCCACCAGATGGCAGGCACAAGAACGGCTCAGTGTCCAGGCAGAACCATTTTTGGATTCTCAGCTAGAAATGCAGGAAAATAAGGCTTGCCAAACCCAGCAAGGACTTTGAATGAAAATAACTCATGTACTCATAATAACAGTTCAAGACTTACATCTTTCTTCACTGATGCAATACCCAGAAACTGGATTTTCACAAAAGATATCCAGCCACTAAGCCCTGCTAAGATGCAATTACTCTCTGCTTGCTCAACTCATCCAAAGCTTACAGTTTCAAGCCCTATGCACCGCTACTGTAAGAAGGCAATATTAAAGATGACTGAAAAAGCCCAGCTTCAGAATTTCTTCAGCTACAGAATATGGGATGTGGCTCTTTGCTCTACCTGCAAATACAAAAGGGAGTCACTACTCACTTAAAAAGTTAGCTTTTCTCTTGCTCCTGCAATATTTGTAAATAACCAAGTGAATGTATTATTGTTGAGCTACTCAGCACAAAGTTAAAATACTTCAAAGAACAACTGTCCATAATCCTTGATAATTCATCATGGAACAAAACTGTTAACCATTTTTACTCATCTGCAATCTCTATTTCCAATTCCATTCTCACAGCATTCATGCCTCAGCAATTTCTTTTTGTGGACAGGACCTACAGGAGGAGCATTTAGCATGTACTCCTTTGTACTGGCAAGTCTCAGTGAAGGGACCCAGCGTGCTACCCTCCCAGCGCCTCTAACCAAAGCCAAGTTCTCAGATGCAGACACCTTATAATTTACAGCATGCTCTAAGAAAACAAACAGCTAATAAAGACCAAAATGGGTGATGGTCTGTATTAGCCAAAACCCTCAAACACTTGGTTTTGAGCTCTAATTAGAAAGATGCTTCCTTGTATAAATTCCTTCCATATTTTACAATATGTATTCATATATATATGTAATAAAATTCCTTTTATCTATTAAAAGATGTATCATAAAAAAGAGCATCAAAGTAGTCCTGTGACAGTAAGGCATACAAATGAGCTCTTTTAATTAATTTTCATGTTATTACTAAGGTTCCTGTCCCCTCAAAGAGATATAAAGTGGCAAACATGGGAGCCAAGAGGAAAGCTGCAAGGGAAGATCCATGCTGCATAGGACAAGAAGAGCAATAAAATCAACACCAAAGCAAAGATAACTACAGGGAAGAAAGGCAAGGTCAATTCTGAGTTTCTTTCACAAGAGGACAGATACAGTCCCAGCAAGACTTCACCATAAAAGAGCCATTCTTGAGAGGTACAAGCAAACCTTCCAGGCTTCGCCAGCGACGAGGAGGAAGGGTATTCCCCATGCTTGTTTGGATAAGCAGAGTTTGAAAAAGTTGCCAGCTTTTCTACTCATTCCCAGGACTAAGATCATCAGGCAGAAGAAGGCCACCATTACAGCTAGGGACAAAGGGCCAGAGAAAAGGACTAATGACTCCATCCTCTATTGGATGCCGGGGGGAACGTTGCCACCAAGGATGAGGAAAAGGCTGAGGTACTTAATAGAATCATAGAATCATAGAATCATTAAGGTTGGAAAAGACCTCTAAGATCATCAAGTCCAACCATCAACCCAACACCACCATGCCCACTAAACCATGTCCCTAAGCGCCTCATCTACACG
>JAYKAV010003288.1:786834-844495 GCA_035582835.1 Phoebastria nigripes | reverse complement strand
ACGTGTAGATGAGGCGCTTAGGGACATGGTTTAGTGGGCATGGTGGTGTTGGGTTGATGGTTGGACTTGATGATCTTAGAGGTCTTTTCCAACCTTAATGATTCTATGATTCTATGACTCCATTTACCACCTGAGGTTTCCTGTAAGACCACAGATCCCATTCAGAAACTTCATTTTCTGTGGCAAGAAAGTAATTTTGAAGCGCCTCTCAATGCTAGAACAACCAAGGTTTCTCTTCCACCTTCTTCCTACTGCTAAAAAGAATGGGATGACAGGAAGAGGATGATTTTGCCCCCATACTCTTGAGTCTTCCTCCTTATGAATAGTTCCCTCTTTCCAACTTGTACTCACAGCTTTTAGCCATGACAGCAGCACAAAGATCAGTTTTGCTTATGTGTTAAGAGGATAATAACTACAAAACTAAAATGACAGTTCTCCATCTTTTAGTAAATGGAAATTCACAGTGCAGAAAATATTTGCTCTGGTCCATCTCCTTTACCAGGGAGGATTTTACTTCTTAGTTAGGGAGCTGGAAAAGCAGCTTTGCATGCCTGACAGTGAGGACTGCAAACCACTGCAGAAAATGCTTACTACAACACGTTTCATCAAAATTGCAGGACAAACATTCAAGGCTTTCATGCTCCTAAAAATACAAAAAACATATACAAAAAGGTTTCATGATCCAAATAAAACTGTCCCGGTGCATTTCAACCTCACTTATCCAATTAAATAATTCTGCTTCATAAATATAACTGAATTTCAAAACCATTATATGACATCATTAAAAACCTAGGATTTTAAAAAAGGAAATGGGCAAGTCTATGAGCTTTTTTTTCCCCCTCTTACAACACCAGTAACACCAAACCAAAAACACTGAAAACTTGTATGACTGGTTGGGACAGCTGAACTTCTGTCTTCTTTAGGACATTAATTTCAGAGAGTAATTTGCCTGTGGATTGAAACATCCCTTTGTATTAGCAACTTGGTATTTGTGTGAGGAACTACAGAAACATTTCAACTTCTCCATTGGGAATTTCTCTGTAACTTCTGATCCAGGTTTGGATGGCCCTGGAATTCCCCACTCATAGCACACGGACCAAAAGGCACAGCAGTTTCTTCCTTCACCTGAGCTACATAAACTCTCTGGGTACAAACCCAGCAGATGTCACCCATCAGAAAGAGCAACTTGCACAGTTTTATCATTAGGAAGAAGAATGGCAAAACAGATCAAACCATAAACGCAAAAACAACCACAGTAGCTTTTTCCCACGCTCCAGAGAGAAATTAATCTAGCACAGAAGTTGGGTTTATGAGCCAGCAGCAGGCTGAAAGCAAAACCAAAATTTCACCAAGCTTCAAACAAAACAAAAAGATAGCTCTTGTATTACAAATTTCTGCAATGGTGTGTTTATTCTAAATAAAACTTGACCGAGTCAGGCTGCATTTCCACAAGCAGTTGAGCTAGTCAGGAGAGGTCTCGTCTCCCTTCCTTTGCAAGGGCCCTGGTCCTTGTCAGGACCTCCTATGAGCAATTTCACCAGCCTTCTGTTAGACTGGTGTGTTGAATCAGCCCAAAAAAGGTTCCCATGCAGATAAGGCAGGAGGAAGGGAGGTGGTAGCTCCTCCTTCCAGCAGCAACGATCTTTACTCTGCTCACCCCATTGAGAGGAACCACAACCTAATGGAGGGTCAGTGTAGACATTTTAACAAGGAACGATTGACCTCCAGGTGCAGTAGCTTTAAACCTGTTATTTCATGACCAAAGTTTTTTCCAGGAGTACCAGGTAGATCCAACACGTTCAGCCTTCAGAAAGCTAGAAAGGCCTGGAGAAATAAGCAATTCTGTTTCAGTGCAGTTACAGCCCCAAGAACACCGTCTCATCGACACAGTTTGACAATCCGCCAAGCACAGGACGCAGGGGCAGCACCAACACGCACCCCTGCGCTCCCCTCCTTGTCCCTCTGTCCCGACAGGAGTTCCCTCACTGCTTCTGGTTACAACCCCTCTCCTGCCAGGGAGGGATCCCCGACACCCGCCCAAACAATGGCATTCCTGCCAGGCCCGGCCGCGCTCCCCAGCCGCCGGCCATGGCCTCCCCGGGGGTCACAGCAGCTCCTTCGGGCAGCGCTGCCTGGGGGAGGGCGGCCCTCGGAGTCACCCTGAGCCCCGCGAAGAATAAACCGGCAGCGGGGCTTACGCGAGAGGAGGGCTGCGAGCGAAACCAACGCCAAGGCCCCGGCCGCAGCGTCCCCCCGGCGGCCGGGAGCAGCCCGTCGCGCCGCCGCCTCACAATGCCGCGGCCTTCCCTCGCCCAGCCGGGCCTGCCCCTCCTGCCGCCGGCGCCCCCGGCGCGGCCTGCGCCGCCACCGGCCGCCGCTACTCACCATCCCGGGCCGGGGCTCGCGGAGAGGCCGGCGGGAAGCGGAGAGAGCGGGCTGCCTCGGCCGCCCACACTGCACGGCGCCGCGGCCGGCCCCAGCCACCGCCCGCCTCCGGGCCCGAGGCTGCCGGCCGCCGCTCCCGCCCCCCCGCCGCCCGGCCCGACCCGACCCGGCGCCTCCGTCTCACCTCGGCGAGCCGCGGCGGCGCGGTCAGCGGCAGCGGGCGATGCCGAGGGCCGCCGGCCGCCCCGCCGCACGCCCCTCCTCGCCGCGCCCCGCCGTCGCCGCTCGGCCCAGGAGGGGTGGGCAGGCCCCGGCCCCGGCCCCGGCCCCGGCCCCGGCCCGCAGAAGCGATCGGCCGGGAGCTGCTGCCCGCCGGTCCGGACGGGGTGCGCCCACCCACCTTGGCCGGCGGCCGCCGATCCGGCCCCGGGGCAGGAGCTGCTGCGGCTCGTTCTCCTCCGCTTGCCTGTGAGCGGCAAAGAAAGCCCCCGAGGCTGCCAGGAGAGAGGAACGGGCGGCCTCGCAGCCAGGCGGTGGATGCCGCTTGCCTAAACCGGTGGCCGAGGTCTGCAGCCCAAAGCAGGCCGCCTGTTCCTCCACCGAGATATTTACGGGTTTCTGTTGTTTATTAACTCTGCTAAATTAGACTTCAGACTGCAGCTCACAGGCGCGTTGCGCAGCGTAACAAGGAGTGCTGCTGGGTGGCAATCCCGCTAAGCATCTTCCACGTCCTGAAAGCACTTATTAAAAAAACACCATCATTTTCGCCAGACATCCTTACGTGCTTCATAAAAGGATGGAGACACATTCCTGTTTGCTTTAACGCACTGGCTGTACCATTTCCTACTGGTGAATCTGCTGGAGAGTAACGTGGCCTGTCAAACCTATGCAGGTCTCCCGCAATAACACCGACTAGTCCCAGGGAGACGGAGCAGGAGGGATCCCGCGTCTGCCCGGGAGGACCCTCTAGTTACAGGACTATGAAACTGCGGCTCGAAGTGCTGAGACTGTAGAGAACCTTTGTGATTTTTATCTTTTTTGCAGTTCTTCTGTTAGTTCTCAGTCAACATAACAGTTCTCACATCAAAGCCAAACTGAACCTACTTTTGAGTTAGACTTGTGAAACACTACATCAAAAGCTGTTCCAAAACACACGTACTCTGCCTCCTGCATCCCTGTCACTCCCCTACTCTTCACTCACCCACTGCAGTCACGTCACTCATCGGCACAGGGGAGACTATTCACATTCAGGACTACCCACGCAAGTAACGTCACAGGCTAGACCGTATTTCTATCAAATGAAGCTCCCTCACGCATCTGACATCTTTCTTCCAATTGTTTAGGAACCTGGATTTTAAAAGCGATTCAGTAACACGCCGAGGCTGTGGTTCCCCAATTTACTGCAGCCAGAAGAGGAAGAGCTCTCCTCTTCCTCACCTTCCCTCCTGCTGCCTCCACCCGAGCTGGCCTGCCCTCTCAGCTGGACTCGATGGGAACAGTTTGATCAAGGACAAGTATTTTCGAAGTGCTCACACACTTGGGCATTTCATCCACTATCTACTGGAGAATGGCCCCAGAAGGTAGAGTTGCTGCACAAAAGCAACCAAGACCTTCAGGTGCACTTCAACGTCCTGCTTGTTTCTTCTTAATTGTCTGGCATCTTCTTTGCCATTTATTAAAAACAAGTAATTCCAGGTAGTTTCTGAAAAGTGATAGCTTAATCCATTCCTCAGCTACCCAAATTGCGTTCAAGTGATATCCCAACGCTTGTGCATTTACGTTTTCCAAGTACCCCTTGTCTACACTTTCCCAACAGCCGTTTCTATATCAAGAATTTCCTGATTCTACTAATCTTCTCTGTAATTTTACAGTTAAAGATGTTAATAACAAGATGGCATTTTAGATTCCTCACTCATTATTAAGTTCATATATTTCTCATATAACTTTTTTCCTGATAAATTTTATTCTCCATTAATTCTTTGGGCTGGTCCTGCTCTGTCTCCTTATAAATGAAGAAGGAGCTGTATGGGCGTAAGAGTGGATGCCTGCCTGCCTGGGATATCTCCTCTTCATTAGGACCATCTGAAAATGTTCTTGTCCCTCCTTGCCTGGGCTTTCTTCTGTCAAAGATGAAAGCTTAAACTTCTGGGCAAACACAGCACGGGATTTCTGTGCTTGGTGCATAGAGACAGTGCCCAGCCAGCACCGTACTTAAGTGTATCATGGCTGTCCTGAGCGTGATCAAATATAATTTGGGCATTTTACTACTTCCATCTGACTGACAGAGTTGCACACAACCGACTGTTTTGCACACATGTAAGTCCATCTTTCTATACTCTTTTTAACTCTTTGTTGTTCATAGAGGTTTTTCAATAGCAGTTTGCTTATGAGCTTGCATTCCCGCATCTGAGAGCACAGAGTGTCTTCCCAAAGCAGCATCAGGGGCCATTTGTTGAAGCTTCAGAGAAAAGTTCTGGCTGATGGAAAAGAGCATTAGTAGATCTGAAGAAAAGAAAAAACCACAGTAGATCTGTGGCAATATTTCCTTATCTAATAAGGAAACAAACTCAAGGGAAATCTAGGCTCAAAGGAGAGGCCTGGCTTGAAGGGAAGTGTTAGGATAAATGTCACTTACCCATGGAAGGGTTGAAAATACAGGGGTAGGAGTTTGGAAGGAATTATAAAACAGTGGCAACTTCCAGCTTTATGAGACAAGTACTATACACCGTTTGTTGTAAGACAAAGGGATAGCACCTATTGTCATCTTGAAACTATAGAGAGAACCTGGATCATGGCTCTTCTACTAAGCATTATGACAGGAGAATTCTGTATGCTGTGGTTCAGTCAGCGACCTCAGAGCTGACTGCTACTGCCCTCCTCGCCTGTACCAGCTCTGCCAGCCTCAGCAGATGCTTTACCAAGCTGATTCAACCCGTTAAGCCAGGAGAACGCTATTCCCTTTTCTTTGCAGGGTGAGTTTTCTGCTGATTCAATGAGTTAAACCAGTTCAGTGCAAGATTAGACAATCACCAGGTCTAACATCAGATGAGTGAGGAAAAGAGGAACAAGATTTTTCCCTTTCTGTGGAAGCAGGCCATTAATGTGACTCAAGCTCTAACAGGTAATTTTACCCTGAGAGGTAGATTCACGGGGGGTTAAGCCAAGCTGAGACTGTGCTACTGGCAAAAGAGATAATTCCATCCTTTCCCCTTCCCTTAGTCATGCTTTCCTGATGCCTCCTCTCCGCTGGCTCCGACATTCATGCGGCCACATGTTAGGCTAGATCCGCTTGCCAACAGAGCTGAAAGCTAATCCAGTTTAAAACAACAAAAAAGTTTTCAGCAGGATCAATTTTGGCAGCCAGCTGATCCCGCAGCCGAACAAACACCAATGCCTGGATGAGCCAGCGAGAGGGCCTGTTTCGGTGGCAGCCTGCATGCTCGTCAGCATAAACGAGAAGTGCCCCCACAGGCCATAACTTCACAAATGCTTCCAGAGAGCTATTGCCGGCGCTGCTGCCAAAAGTAACACAGCCTTGCCCTTCGGTCACACCAGCTGCTCATTCTGGGCCCCAGGCACCCCCTGTGCTGTGCTGGAGAAGATGTCTAACACAGAACGATTGATAAATGCAGCTGGAGTTAAAAGCAGCTTCCCCCCCCCCACCCCCAGCTTTGTATTCCCCATCAGTAAGGCTTCTCTGAAGCCATGCTACCAAAGACCTGTCAGATTGTAATTGTTTCCTAGGGTGAAACACCAAGGAAAAGAGGTGAGTTGAGGGCATTTTCCAGTCTTATCCTTGGCTGCAAGCCTGCCTTTTACTTCTCACTGAAGGAGGTTAAGGCTTTACATCCCGTTGCAGAGGTGTCAGAGCACACAGAGAGTGCACTCCAGTGTTGGGACAGTGACTTCTTGAAGCATGCTGCTTTATTCAGCTGTGCTGGTGTGAGCATACCCTCAAATGGAGAGAGACAATCTGAGATGTACGATGTAGTCGCTGTGGGGACCTAAATATGGAAATAAATCTGCAAGAGCTTTGATGCCGATAGCCACTTGGTAAGAAGATGCTGTAAGATAACACAAATAAAGAAACTATTCAAAACAGCTCCATGTATCAAACACCTTACTCATGTGAAAACGTTTCACAACTATATCGTATCTGACTACATTTCTCTTCAACAGATACATCTGGACTATATTAAACACTCCAAACGAAGGATCAGAGAAAGTAGTTTCTTGTTATTGTTCCATAAAAGCTACTTTTAATATGCATTGTAGAAATACCAGGCATTAAAAATCCATGAAGGATCGTCAGCGATTGAAATGATCAACTGCTGTTTTGAGGTCTGAATTTCAGAGACTGCCTTGATATCTGCAGGGTCTTCCATGACTATTTTAGCAATACTGAAAAGCTCTGTAGTTTTACATACAGAATTTTGACCCACACCGTTAACTAATATTCAGCACTTTGCCAGGTTGTCCTGCGAGGGGGGGGAAATCGATGATGAATTCAGTTATCTCCTTAGCGTAATCCTATTTATTTACAAAGAATGTACAGCCACGTCCCATTTCCTTGCACGTAGAGGAAGCAAATGGGAGGGAGCACTGTGCAGCAGTCCAAGTTTGCTGCTCTAGCCAGGATGCCTGCCCAGAAGAAGCTGTCCCTTGGCTTTTTCTCAGGGCCATGCACCACTGCTTCTCCCACTGTCTGCTGGCTCTTGCGTGGTGTTTCCGGTCCCGGACATGCACACAGGCAAACACAGCTGCAACCAATCTGTGCTCTTGCTGCCGCGTTTGCAAGCAGTCCCTAGAGAAATCTCTCTGACTTTCCCCAAATTAGTGCTTGCTCATACGAGTTAGCTCATCTTAGCGCTTGGCCATGTAGCCCTGTGCCGTGGGCAGCAGTTTCTAGTTTTTAGCTATCTTACGCCATAAAAAAACTTAATTGCTCCTTCCTGAACAAAGCATGGCCAGCGTGCCTGTCAGTTTTAATGAGGTTTGTGATCGCCTATAGATCAAAGCTCTGCTCCGGTGGGTTTTGCTTATATTGCATAAAGAGGAAAGGAGAAGTGACCTCCAAAGTAAATAGAACAACGAGGAACAAAATTAATTTTCATATACAATTTCTTCTATGACCTGGCAAGCATCAGATTAACTGTATAAAACAGAAGACTTCCTACAGAATGTTAATCCTCACAAGAACACATCATAATGAAGATTTCAAAAGTACAAGCACAACCTGTTTTTCATCTGAGACCTTGTCTGTATCATCTTCCAAACCACAGGCCTGACCCTGGGAGTGGAAGGACTGCTTTCAATAAACAAACCTTGACTTTCCAGTCCTGCACCATCATTTACTTCTGTGCAAGTTGCATGGAGACATTCCTAAATCCATTCCAACATATTTAATAACTACCTTTTTCATTGGTTTTCACAGGTGTAAATGCCTCCACAAAGCTCATGGCAGCAGAGAAGCAAGTCCCAGCGGTTTTTACTAGCAGGGCGAAGAGGAATTATTTTTCTAACTGATTAGTCATGTTGTATTACTTGTTGCTGTAACAACGGGAAAGAGTTCCCCTCTCTCCTGCAAATTTGGCGTTATCAGGGAACCTTTCTGAAACATACTTGTCTGCAGCCAGTAGATCTACTTCGCAGGGCTAATGAGAGACAGTTGTATTTTGTGAATGAAGCTCTGAGCTAGAGAACAGAACAAGTCAATGACCATCGTTTTCTTTCAGCAGGATCCCCAAATATGCCTGCATTTATGAAACGGATGAGACTGGTCTTTTTCCCATTCTTCTAACGTGGTTCCCAGACAAAATGTCTCTGCTGCTACTGTTCAAGGAAATAAAGTTAAAACCCTGTGAGCAACAAACATGTTTAGGCATGCTGAGCATAATTTTGCTTCCAGTGTGGGAGGGTCCTAAATACTTGGCCTCCCCAGTGAAAGAAATGCACATTCAAGAAAGGCAGAAGCTGAATTAACCCTTCATTACCAAGCACAATTATACTTCTAAACACTGGAGCCCAGATCTTCATTTCTTTGGGGCAGTTCTTCGTGCACTGTAAAAATTTTGGTGTTCAAATATGCTCTAAACAGGTTGACAAGCACATTTACAAATACGGTACTATCCTGCTGGAATTGCTCACCTCATCCTCCAAGAAAGGCATACAAATAAGCCATGTTTCTTACCAGCTGACCAGCTGACTTTTGCCTTACTTCCACCAGACCAACGTTGTTATCTGCTTGATTTTGTCCCGCGCCGGAGCCTTCACTCAGGGCACGCGTACATCTTTGCCACTGTTCCTGCACAACCCATTGTGACACCAAGCTGTCACCAGCCACTGTCAGGGTGCTCAGCAGCCAGGCTCTGCACCTGGAGGGAGACAGGATGGGCGCAGGGATGAGAGCTGCACTGACCTTGGTCCCCCAGGGGTTCCTGCCCACCGAGCACATAGGCACTGGAGTCAATGTGCTCCAAAGCAGCACCAGCAACTTTTCCGAGCTGTGGCATGCACTTTACCTCACAAGTGCTGCAGTCTGCTAGCCTGTAAAACCAGCCTCTCCAGTTAAGAAAGCAGCAGAGCAGGAAATGGGCAGGAAGGCACAGCCAGCCACTGCTCCCCAAAGCCCCATCCCCTTGAGTCCAACTGATTTGGCAATGCTGACTTTGTGTGGCAAGATGCATTTTTTTTCCCAGTGCTCATTTTGGGGAAGAAAGGACTTACTGGGGCACAGAGAAAAAAAATGGGATGGGGAGTCACTTGGAGGTTGAGTCTCTCTCTGAGTTTTTTTTTACTTTTTAAATATATTAACATTTGTCATTTAGCATTTACTGTAACAAACCAGCAGTGTGTGACAGACAATAAAAATCCCGCAGTGCCTTAAATGGGACTAATTATCTGAACAACAAGCTACCAATGAGAATCATGATGCCCTCCATACGAAATAAATAAACATCAGTTTCCACCTAATATTTACTTCTTAGAAGTTCAAGACTAATCCCATTTGGCATATTTTAAGGAAGTGAGCTCTTGACCCCAAATGTTTATGGGCTGTAACAGTAAGTCCAATAAAAGAAAGGAAGCATATTTTAAAGCTGCTCTTAAAGTCAGATTGGTTTTAGGCACAATTTTGAGAAAGATAGCATTTCACCTCATGTTTCAAGTAAAGGGCTAAGTGTGACTGATACAGCCCATCCGGACCAATAAGGTATTTCTTGCTATGAAGATTTCTTTTAACAGGGGTTTTTGAATATCCGCTTAAGCCCCGCCCCAGACAGATAACATTGTACCACATGGGTTACATTAGTTGCATCATATTATATACTGTAATAAAATGCTAAGGGAGCTTTCCAGGTGAAATGCGGCAAAATAAGACACCAGCTGAAAATCACGAGAAACAATTTCATCCCAAATTGGTTTGGCGATAAATAAGCCTTTAAATGTATGTATTTCAATGACCTGCTGTCTGCAAAACATTCTGGATCAGCAGTTCTTGGCACAACATTTATTGGATATTTTTCTGTAGATAAATAAAAATGTGAAGTAGGTACAGGTGGGCTTCTATAGCCATGTTATCACTATTAACTATATTTGTTGGAGCCTAGTTTGTGGCCCCTGTTCTGGATGCTGTGTGCTGTAGGGACAGCGCTAGGGCTTTTGCTAAAGAAACACTTGTGTAATCCGAAGGCTACAAGTCAAGCTACAGCTTTTTAAATTACGTGTCATTCTGCCTCTACGAAAGGGACACAAAGCTGGTCCCAAAGTGTGCTTTGCAAAAAAATAAGTGCAATGATAGCATGCTGGCTTTTCACTGTAGCAGTCTTTACAGTTGAGTTCAACTGGTCCTGAGTAAATCAGGAAAAACACTCTACCAAAGCTTTTGAACAGACGATAAAGTACTCTAGAAGCAAATGGGACCCAAAAAGTTCAGAGTTAAGACTCACTAGCCGGACAGGTCTGGAAGATGAGGAGAAAGGACAACCCATATGGAGCAAACGCCATAGAGGCAGGTGGAGAGACCCTGGGCAGGAAAGGCCTCCAGCCCCCGCCGGGCCCTGCTGCGCCAACCTTTCACTTCAAGGACTCCTGTCTCTTTTGACTTTTCCGAGAAAGAACTAAAAAAAAAGAAGGGGGGGGGGGAAAGGAAAGGAGATAAATGTGGTTCTTGTTACTTGGAGCCAGGAATAACTGACCTGTAAATTTCCACAAAGGAGTCCCTTCCCACACGGCCCAGCACTGTGAAGTTCGTTGACGTGATACCTACCATTTGCCCATTCCGATCAGTGTCCTCTTTCATATATATATATGTATCAAAATTGTCCTCTCTCTATATATATATGTATATATATAAAAAAATTGTCCTTAAGGTGGCCGTGTGCTGAGGCCGTGGGTGGCCGGCCGAGCGCAGTGCCGCCTCAAGCCACCGCCACATTCAGACCCAGTTCCTCAGCTGTGGAGAAGGAACAGGGTGCCGGCTGCATTCGTTTTAATTTAAATTTTCACTTCCTGAGGAAAGACGGGGTTTTAATGGGATTCTTTTAGACGGTACTCGACTTCACGGGGCCGACCTGCGCCCGGGCGGGGGCTGCCCGCCATGCCCCGCCGCCTCCCGCCATGTCGCGCCGGGGCGGGCAGCGGGGAAGCGACGCCCGCCCGCTGCGCCGCGCGCCGCCACCTCCCCCCCGCCAGGGAGCGCTGTGCCCGTCCTCCCTCCCTGCCTGCCCCGCTGGCGGCCGTTGCGTCTGCGCGGCGCGGCGGGCTCCGGCCAGTCATGGCCGCCTCCGTGTTCTGCTGCTTTTCCTGGTGCAGGGATGGCGGCGCCGGGCACATCCCGCTGAAGGAGATGCCGGCGGTGCATCTCGACACGCAGCGCATGGGTAAGCGGGGCGGGCCCGGGTCTCCCCGCCGCGAGCCGCCGGTGACGGGCCGGGGCCGGGGGGCGGGCGGAGGCTGAGGCTGAGGGGCGGCGGCGGCGCGGGCGCCTCGCCGGCGGGGAGACAGCAGGCCCCGGCGCCCGGGGCGCGGCAGGGGGTAACCATACAGAGTTTCGTCCATACCGCTCTCTGAGCGTCATCCTTAGGATGAGCTATCCACAAAACCGTGTTGAGGAGGGAAGTGATCCGGGTCAGCTGCAGCAGAGCCGGGGAAGGAGCCAGGAGGAAAGCAGTGTGGCCGATCCAGGGTCCAGTGCTGAAGCGCAATTATTAGCCTGTTTTTATTCAGTGGCATCAGTGGACCTTGACTGTCTCCCATGTTCTTGACCATGACAACGCTGCCTAAAGATGAAGTCTTCCACTGGAGGAGGAAAACTTAGCAGAGGATTTTTTCTCTTTGTATTGGCAGGCATGTTTCTAATAAAAGGATTTTTTCACAGAATAATTAAACACCTTGCAATTCCATCAAACATTTCTACCCCATGTGCCTTTCCTTCTCTTTGCAGAATTTTTTTCTCCAGTGTCTAGAGACAGGGTACAGGGCTTTCGTCTCACAGTGAACCCTTTCTGAATAAATTGTAAGTTATGCTTCTGATGTGGCTGAGCAAAGGTTGTAATCAGCATGGTGCCGTAAAACCCAAGAGGCGAAATTAGAGCAGCGTATAGATTTTAAATAAATAAACCCTAGTTGAAAGATGAACTAGCCTGTAAACAGCCTTGCTTTTCTTACTTCAAAGCATGGCCCATCACCATAATTCTCACAGGCTAATGAAGCTCTTACTTGGGGCAGAAAGAACAAAAACTGTTCTCAATGTTTAGGGCTTTTATAAGGGCTGTTTCCAGACTTCTAAAAATGTTTTGAAGTTTTGTGGGTTTTTTTTTCTTCTTGCAGGAACAGATGTCGTCATTGTTAAAAATGGCAGAAGAATATGTGGCACAGGAGGCTGCTTAGCCAATGCACCTTTGCATCAGAACAAGAGCTATTTTGAGTTTAAAATCCAGTCCACAGGTTAGTCAGCAAAAATGTACAACTTTAAACTTGGAAGGTATGTCAGATTGCCTGCTGGTGGTCATATCTCAAATACCGAGCACATGCATCTTTCTAATTCCATCCTTGAACTTGTGAACATTGGAGAGTTTTATAAGTTGTCATCGTGTAAAAGGAAATTTCTTTTTTCTTTTTTTTTTTTTAATTGTGGTGCTGAAATATTAAAAAGAGTGGTAAGTATATTACTAAAGGAGTGCAAATACTAAAACACCGTATTGTTTTGTATGCTGTTATATGCATGTTTTTCAGTTAGCATATTTTAGAAATGTTTTTTGGTAAATAAATGCTTATGACCACATAAAACACCATAGCTATGAACTATTTTTTTTTTAAATAGTGCAGTTTATCCAGCAATATTTGTAGCTATTTGTCTACCTTCATTTGCTTTTAACATGCACTGTGTTTACCTAAGCAAGGGTAACACTCCTTGTGCTACACTTTGCTCTTCAAATCAAATGTGCAGCACTTATTCCGACACCGCCTTATCAAGAGGAGCCTTTCAGCACCCTGTTTCTTTATTTGTTTTGCACAGATCTAACGCAAGGCAGCTGAAAGTGAATGAAATTTGGAAACATTATGCTTTTGCTAATACGGTCAGCTTCACTAGTACAGAGTGCACTCCAGGCTTGCCTGTATTCTAATATTAAAAATCAGCTTGTATTTTTAAAAACAACAGACACTGTGAAAATGAAGCTGTTCTTTCCCTAAGTGTGTAGGGGGAAGGAAGGAGGAAAGTGTTAGTCCAGAGACAGGCCTTATGATATCAGCTGGAGCTTGAACCCAGCGTTTTTTGGGTAAGGGTTGTTTGCATTCAGTTGGATTGGAGTGCAGGCAGTGTGAACACAAATCTGTCCAAACCACCTTGCAGTCAAACCAGTTGTTTAGTTTTAAACTACATGTAAACCCCAGATCAGTCTTAACTTGGCAATTTTAGTATCCTTTCTGTTGGGAGAAGAATCCACTGCAGCTGTTGTTCATGTATGGTCATTATTCACACAAATACAGTATCCACCCAGGGAATAAACTCTCCTGGTCCCTATGAGCTATGTCTCGTCTATTCCTGTGCCCCAAGGCAGGAGAATTGTAGATCACTTAACTTAAAACTTCAATTCCCAGAATTGTTCCTGTGCAATCTATTAGGGGTCATCTATGGGGTCATCCTGACTGTTGGAAAGTTTTCTGAAGTCTGATCTGAATCTTGTTCACACTCTTGTCCTTTTCATTCTGGGCATGTAAGTATTAGAATAAATTGTTCTGCAATTTTGTCTTTTGAAACTAATTTTCTTATATTTTTGCCTCATTTTAGTCTTCTGTAGATTAAACAGTCCCCGGTTTTTTTTTTCATTGTCTCCTTATAGATGATGTTTTTACACTTTTGATTGGTTTTGTTGTTTCTTCTAGAATATCTCTGACCTAATTTGTCTTAAGGTATGATGCTTAAAATGGATGCTCTGCTCCAGCTGCAGCAGCAGTAGACATCCTTCATCTGCTGTACATACAGTATGTCTGCTTTATACATACCATACATCCAGAAGTTTTTCACAACAGTAGGGCTCAGACTCATGCTCAGCATGTGGTCTGTGATAACCCCCAAATTATATTCTATGAACTGGTTGCCAAGCCACTATTGTATTTGTGCCACTTACTATTCCTACTTACCTGCTGTTCCTCGTAATTCAGAAAAAACAAATGCATTTTCCTTATTTCAGACCTCTTAACCAATTTGTCAGGATCACTTAAAACTTGAGGGGCCTCTGAAGAGCTTGCAGTCGTGTCAGGTTGGTAGTGGCAGCACGTTTAATAAGCACATCGTCACGTTATCCAAGTCATTGATGTGAATACGGAACAGTATCTGACCTTGTGCATTCAATGCAAAACCTTAAACCCCACTTGAGTCATCTGTTTTGATTTGACAGGGTGCTACTGATGAATAGTCCTAGAATACAGTTTTCTAACCAGTTGTGCATTCATATTGCTGTAACTGTCTAGACTATGTTTTCGTAATTTGACTATTTCAATGTTGTATGAGTTTCAAAAACATTACCAAATCAAGATCTATCATATTTACAGTTTCTTCTTTTTCCCTAAGACCAGCTGAAAAAGGAAATTGTGTTGTTCACAAATCCATGCTAGTTGGATTTATTTTTTACATCTTCCTACAGTCTCAGAGTTTGTTTTCAACATTTTTCTGGGAATAAAAGTTAAGCTAAGTGGTTACAATTCTCTGAATCCTTCTTTTTCAGTATAGATGCTGTTTATCTTCAGTCTCTTGTGACTGCTTGTACTGGATCTGGCCGGGATGGAGTTAATTTTCTTCATAGCAGCTCCTATGGTGCTGTATTTTAGATTTGTGACCAAAACAGTACTGATAACACGCTAATGCTTTAGTTATTGCTGAGCAGCGTTTGCACAGCATCAAGGCCTTCTCTGTTTCTCACCCTGCCCCTCCGGTGAATAAGATTGGGGGTGTGCAAGAGGTTGGGAGGGGACACAACCAGGCAGATGACCCGAACTAACCAAAGAGATATTCCATGCCACATAATGTCATGCTCAGCAACAAAAGGGAGAGGAGGGGATTTAGGGAGGTTAGCCATCTTTTGCTTGGGAATTGGCTGGGCATTGGTCTACCTGTGGGAGGTGGTGAGTGATTGCCATTGCGTCACTTCGTTTTGTTTTCTTCTTTCTTTCTTCCACTTCTCCTTTGCTTATTAAACAATTTTTGTCTTTACCCACAAGTTTTCTTGGTTTTACTCTTCCTTTCCTCTTCCTCCATCCCACTGGGGCCTGTGGGGGGAAGTGAGTGAGTGGCTGGGTGGTGCTTAGCTGCCTACCAGGGCTAACCCACACTAGTCCTGGTATTTCCAAGAGATACTTACTGGTAGTACCACCATGACACTAGTTAAAAACATATTCTTTATGCTGTCCTGCTTCAGTCAGATAGTCTTCAAAATAATGTTTTTTTTTTCTTACCATGTTAATGTCAATCATGTTTTAGGGATTTGGGGTATTGGAGTTGCAACCCAGAAAGCAAACTTGAATCAAATTCCACTTGGTCGAGATGTCCATAGCCTGGTGATGAGAAATGATGGAGCTCTCTACTATAACAATGAGGAGAAAAATAGGCTACCAGCAAACAACCTTCCTCAGGAGGGCGATGTGGTGGTGAGTTTCTTAAGGCTTTTTTACTTCCCCAGCTGTTCCCAGATTTCCTCTTATTTATAGCTTTGTGGTCAGACTGACTGTTTCAGTCAAATTGTTCGGCTTGCATCCCCCAGTTTGGAAAGTGCCGATACAAACTCCTGTTGTGTTTGAACGGATCAGCAGCCTGGATATCAGTGGACTTCATTCTCAGCATTGATACGGTTCTGAATGAGGGACAGACTTTACCAGTGTTTGAAAAGTAGCCTCTAATGCTCTGTTGCAGTATCTACCTGACGGATAACTCCCATTACAAGGATCCTACATAGTTTGAGATGGGACCTTCCTGAACAAATAATGTGCTGGAATGCATTACATAGCTATGCACCATGCCCAGCTGAAGTAAAGATCCCATAGCTAACTGGTTAATGATTAGAAGGACAGAGCTGAGCAGAGATAGGTCCTGGGTGATAAATGAGTTGTATTTTTAGCCAAAATTTTGTAGGGAAGGAGGGATATTAAGGGGGGGCGCGCGGTTAATGCTCACTTGGAAAATGATTAAGAATGAGAGCAAATGGAGAATCAAAAGATTTTTTGTACCTTACTATTCCAGGTTTCTCAAAACATCTTTAAGTGACTTTGTTCAAAGCGTTGTGTTTTATTGCTGTCATTTTCTCAATGTCCTGATAGAGATTTATTTTAAAAAATACATGGGAGCAATGCAATGAAATTTAGACCATTTATCACCAGTACTTTTTCTTGCTGGGTAACCTTCCCTCTATATAGCAATGGTTAGAAATTTCATCTTTAGAACCCCCAAACAGCTAAAGTTGACGCTTCCATATTATTCTTTTAAACCCCTTCTGAAATTGTTTTTTTGGAAGGTTGCAGACTGTTTCAGGGTTTGGTCAACCTATTTAGTCTGAACAGCTTCAACTACAGCTACAAAAAAGTAGCTGATGTGTTACTGCTAACTCCCCAGTTTTCATAAATTTCAATTTATTTTGTTCTGTCGTGAAAATAGGTTTCTGAAGTACTGAATGACAACACAAATTGTCACACTCAGCCATACCAAAACAGTGAGAAAAATCATTTAGCTAACAAATAAGTAATTTATTACCTTGTTAGTGTTTGCTTTCTGCTCTGTAGTCAGCATATTTATAGCATTGTGTATGAAAGCATGGTCTGTTGCTGCTGGCAGAGTAAATGAGCTGAGAGAGGTTTTCACATGGAAGTATGGACAGATAAACTTGATTCGTAGCATCACTATTTATTAAAGTTATTTCCATGAGATATAAACAAGAAGACTGCAAACTGCTTAATATTCAAAATCATTGAAAATTTTGTGTTTCTTTAACATGGTGAAGAATAGTTTGGAAATTTGTTTTGTAAACTTAGTAAGATGCGGTGTGCAGTACTGTGCTGCATCCAAATTGAATGAGCGTTAAGGAATCCTGAGTATTTGAAAATACAAATGTTACTGGTCATTTATTAACAGCTAGTCCTTTGCAGGAATATTTCAAGTGAGGTTTTCTGGGATGCTGTGGTTTGCATAATGGTGTTAAAATTTGCCTGTGGCTAAGAAAGCTAAATTAAGTAGCAATCTTATGTGTATAAACTTGTTGATGCTTTTTTGTTAATTTTCTGTACTTTGTAGGGCATTACATATGACCATGTAGAATTAAATGTATATTTAAATGGGAAGAACATGCATTGTCCAGCTTCAGGAATCCGAGGAACTGTCTATCCAGTGGTCTATGGTAAGTCAGAGATTTTCAAACCGTTTCACAGTATGGACAATATTTTTGTACCAAGTCTGTCTCGTGAGCTATGTATTCTTCTTCTCACTTAAATGGAACACACATCAATCATTTATTTTTGGCAATGACAACAAAAAATTGGATGAAAATACAAACCTAGGAAAATACAAAAGTGTATTTTCACCTCATTTTTAATGCTGCTTAATAGGTAGGAGAAAAAGTACTGCTTACTGACTACTTACAGGGTCCACATCCAACAAGCTGGGGAGTTACTGCACTCAGTCTAAAAATTGCAAGGTAAAAAAACTCTGAAGCAGATAAAAAAAAAAAAGAAAAACAGCAAATTCAAAGTAAAGTAGACTTGTGGGCTAGTCTGGTTTGTCTCTGAAGCTTGGTATTTATGCCTATTAATTTAACATACTTCATAAATGCATTCAGTGTTAAATATGAATGGATACTGAATTGCTGTTTGTATTTTCTTATGGAAGTAGTAACTTTAATGTAGTACTAGTACAGCTGCTTGCTGTATAGTGGTACAGCTCTTTGCTGCTATACCAAATTGATGCCCAGTTTTGAAATCCAACAATTGGTGAGCGAATTCTGGTAGCTGTTTTGCCAGCAACCATCAATACAACACAGCAGTTTTGAACAAGAAACAAATACCATATCCAATTAATCCCTGCATAGGCAGTTTAAGAAAGAATTTATGAATTATGGAAGCTGGAATTTGGCCAAGACATATGTTAACAATTTACTCTTCCAGAACTTGGCGGTGGTTTTGTAGTTCCCAAGTAGTCAGAATTCTGTTTAACATCTCATCTGAAAGGCAGCACTTCCCCTAGCTCAGTGCATAATCAACGCTACACTCTGGGTTGGCTTGTAACTTACAGCAAATGAGAACTGCTCATCGGATTCCCTCTGTTACACCTACAGCCATCTCCAGTTTATCTTTATTCCTGTGTGAGCTTCATCTAAGTAGTAGCCTCTTCCAAAATCATTTTGCTCTTGAGATACCATTAGCTATGTCATGTGGATAATTTTTTCATTTCATGGTTGGTTCCTAATGAACTGTTGGCATGTTCCCATTTCTATCTTGATACATTTGTAATATTGAATTTTATGAACAGAGAGAAAATACTCTAGATGTGTTGTAGAGCCTTTGAAGTCTATAAATGTAGCTGACAAATTTTATCTTTCCAAGCTGTTAGAGTGGAAATTGGTTTATATGGTCATTTTGTGATGTGTTCTTAAGCCACATGATGGCGCTGCTAAAATGCTGTGGCAGACAGTAGCTGCCCTGCAGCACTGCGGGATCTCCTTGTGGAAAAAGCTTCATGAGCCGCGGGAAAAGAGTTGCTGTGTGATAATTGATTGTTGCATCTTCCCTATATTTTGGAAATGGTGTTAAATAGCATGAAGAATGCAAGTTGCTTTGAGAAAACATTTGGTGGCATGTTAGCCTACTGTAAATCATCTTTTTCTCTGACTAAAGAAGTTCTGTGCCTGGAGAATGCAGTGACCTTTTGTTGCCAGGCTCTTATTATCATCTTCCACAAATGGGCATAATTTCATCGTAATTATCATGTCTCCTACATATAGCTATAACAATTGAAGCCTGCAAATTGCTTTTGCGTGGTACTTACTTGGTATAAACTTTAACTGTAAATGTTGTTAATTTAATGTGAACTTCTTCTAGTCACGTGAAAGGATTTGACTATAGAGAAGAGAGTTTCTTAAGCATTTACCTTATCCATAATTCAGACTAGAACTATAGATATCTTTTTAAAAGAAACGTGATAGAGCAGGCAAACATGGTGTCAAACTTGAGAATGTAAAACAGAAAAATGGACTTAAAGATTGTTCCCTACAGCAGCTGTACCTCAGGCACTTTTGCAGAAGTGAGATGCAAACACTGCAAGTACTACAGAATTGTAGAAATATACTAATAGGAGTTTTAACTGAGCCTAGGAGGGAAAAATTCCTACCTTGGCTCTGAGATATCTGAATTCCAAACCAAAATATGGAGATGAAGCTTTTCTGTTTTGATCTAGTGTTGCTAGTGTACCAGGTTCGTCTTGGAAGAAGTTGTCTTTGAAAGAGATCTTGCTTTTCTGACTGGTTGGGTATTTCAGTTTGCTAATGCAATACACGAAAGCTTTGCTCTGAAAATCCTCAGCAGTTTCTTTTTTATATTCTACATTGAAGGTAGTAACACTTGTGTCTCAGATTATGCAGGGTAGCCAAAACTGGGAGAGGTATTGTAAAAAAAACCATTAACTTCCAACTTAAAGAAGCAGTCAAAGAAGCTCTCTTTGGATCACATGCTAAAACAGATGGTCTGACACCAACCATTGCAGACATCTGAAACCTTGTAAACCTCCAGAAAAATCATTGCGGACAGCTGACGCTCCAGCAGAATTAGGAAGTGGCAGAAAAATATGCAGCTGAGGAGGTGATAGCCCTGCAGTATGTATCTGGTAGTGTCCTTAATCTGTAGATTCCTGGAGAAATAGAGTAGAAAATTTGGAGGGCCTGAAGCCCTGCTAACACTCCCAGTGAAATCAGAGGTAGCATTGTCATTGACTTCACCAAGGACCATTACAGACTAAAAGTAAACAGCAGAAAAGAGAGATGATTTGCTCTCCTTGGGTATTTGTATAGGGCTTTAGCAAATTTGTTGAAGAGATTTCTTTTAATTGTATTGTATATATGTAATGGATGTATTGGAGAATATTATTCTTGGTTTGAGCGTAGTATATAATCTAGTGAGATGGTGTAATAGAGGATCAAACTGTAAGTGTTCCTTCTCTAATTCCTTCTGTTTGGTTCTCTTCTGCAGTTGATGACAGTGCCATTCTGGATTGTCAGTTCAGTGAATTTTATCATACACCTCCACAAGGATTTGAAAAGATCCTCTTTGAGCAGCAAATCTTCTGAATGTCTTCATAGCGAAAATTTGCACCCTGCACTGTTACAAAAGCTTTGTCATCTTAAATAAAGTTTCACTTTACTTCTAGGAAACATATCTCTATTTTCAGCAAGTACTTGTGACTGTTGTCTGCAGAATTAATATGCTAACTGCAACACCAGGTAACTGTGTTGCAAATACGAGATTTCTGGCAATGTTTTGTGGTTGAAAATGAGTGTTTTGGGGCAGGGTTTTTTTCTGATTTGTGCTTGATGCATAAGGAGACTAAGGGATATTATTGACATCAGTATTACATTCAGTTTTGAATAAACTGGAGCTCTGTAAAGTAAACGGTTCTTATGCATATGATAGCTATGGAGATGGATAGTTCTCATGATTTTTTTCCCAACTTTTTTCACACAGAAGTTATGTACTTTGTTTAAAGGAAGCACTGTGTTTCTAGTCTGTGATTTGGAATTGCATTGTCCCAGTTGTGCACAATAACTAATAATTCGATGGCATAACTAGCAGCTAGATACTTTTTTTTTTTTTTTTTGCAAGGTGTAATTTAATCCATTCCCTCAATCTTAGACCAGCAAATATAACTTACCTGTTTCTCCTAGCTTTTGCTTTTATTGTGACAAATAATAGGATGCTGTCTAGTAAGACTTTTTTGTTGAACCTTAAAAAGTAAACCTGAACACTACCTGTGTTTTTGAGGACCACCACGCTGTGTTACTCTGGTAGGAGAGCAAGTACAGGTCACTCAACTTGGGTATGCAAAGAGCCAGGTGAAGGGTATGAGATGTTATGGTGAAGCCTTACATCTAAACTGTAAATTAGATTATTCTTTTATGGAATAGCTTATTTAATTTGTGAATCATTTATAAATGATTAATGGCTAAGACATTGTTCTAAAATGTGATGCCCTTGAATATAAATTGTGAGATGCTTTTTTCCCCTCTTGTCGTATTTAATATACTTCCTAGAAGAATTTTTATTGTAAAGAAAATCTTCATACTGAATGTTTGTTTTTTGGTTTTGGCTCTTCCTGGGTTAATGCATTTGCATAAATGAATAATTTTATTTAAATATTTTTAGAAATTATCTGATTCTGAAATTTTCAAATACAAACAGCTTTCTCAAAGCCTTTCACCTATGATTTTCTGCATCTGTCTTTTCATTCTCAGTGGGCTGTGTTTTCCTTTTAGCCTTGCTATCACATGACAGTGTTGGGTAGAACTTTTCATCTTGAAAGGAATGATGATGCATTATGGTATAAAGCTTGGGAGATTAGAGTGCAGTTTTATTGTCTCCCCTTGAAATCTGCTTTGCTTTGCTGTGGTCAGATACATAATCTAAGTTAAATGAAACATTCATATGTTTCGTTTCAGTTTCCCCAGCAGATGTGGGAGCAGCTGTTCCTGCTAGGGCAGAGGCTTCTGTGGTGGGTTGACCCTGGCTGGTTGCCAGGTGCCCACCAAAGCCGCTCTATCACTCCCCTCCTCAGCTGGACGGGAGAGAAAATATAACAAAAGGTTTGTGGGTCGAGATAAGGACAGGGAGAGATCACTCAGCAATTGCTGTCATGGGCAAAACAGACTCAACTTGGGGAAAATTAATTTAATTTATTACCAATCAAATCAGAGTAGGATAATAAGAAAATAAAAACTAAATCTTAAAAACACCTTCCCCCCACCCCTCCCTTCTTCCTGGGCTCAACTTTACTCCCGAATTCTCTACCTCCTCCCCCCGAGTGGCACAGGGGGATGGGGAATGGGGTTTGCGGTCAGTTCATCACACGTTGTCTCTGCCGCTCCTTTCTCCTCAGGGGGAGGACTCCTCACACTCTTCCCCTGCTCCAGTGTGGGGTCCCTCCCATGGGAGACAGTCCTCCACGAACTTCTCCAGCATGAGTCCTCCATGAACTGCTCCAGAGTGGGTCCCTTCCACGGGGTGCAGTCCTTCAGGAACAGACTGCTCCAGCGTGGGTCCCCTGTGGGGTCACAAGTCCTGCCAGCAAACCTGCTCCAGCGTGGGCATCCCACGGGGTCACAGCTTCCTTCGGGCACATCCACCTGCTCTGGCGTGGGGTCCTGCACGGGCTGCAGGTGGATATCGGCTCCACCGTCAACCTCCATGGGCTGCAGGGGGACAGCCTGCCTCACCATGGTCTTCACCACGGGCTGCAGGGGAAGCTCTGCGCCGGCGCCTGGAGCACCTCCTCCCCCTCCTTCTTCACTGACCTTGGTGTCTGCAGAGTTGTTTCTCTCACAAATTCTCTATCCTCTCTTTGGCTATTGTTCCGCACAGTTTTTCTCTCTTCTTAAATATGTTATCACAGAGGTGCTACCACCATCACTGATGGGCACCAACTTGGACCCACCTGGCATTGGCTCTATTGGACATGGGGGAAGCTTCTAGCAGCTTCTTACAGAAGCCACCCCTGTAGCCCCCCGGCTACCAAAACCTTGCCATGCAAACCCAATACAGCTTCCACACAGACTGATGTTCAGATGGCCAGTGCAGCCCTCCAAGTCCCAGGTTGCATGGAGTGCCTGGGACCTCTCTCTGAGGCCAGGATAGATGGCCCTCTGTCCTTCAGGAGGTGTGCTGTCTTAGGGAAGCTGTGCTGCCAAATGGAGGAGTTACAGGAGGAAGTGAGCAGGCTGCACTACATCAGAGAAGATGAAAGGGAGATAAACAGGATCTTCTCTGAGACTTAACAGCTTGAAGAGCCTCAGACCCTATCTGCAACAGGGAAGCAGGCAGTGTCTACCTCACACTATCACGGTAAGCAAAACCTCTGGAGAAGGGGAAGGATGGAAGCTGGTGACTTCTGGCACCAAGAGGAAGGTTCCTGCCCCACCTAAGGGCTTACAACTRCAAAATAGGTTCACTGCCCTCAAAGTTGAAGAGGAGCTAGGTGTGCCTTCAAGCAAAGAACCTGGTCCACCTAACCCTAAACCATGCAAGACTTACCAGGAATAAACGGCAAGTCATCATAATGGGTGACTCCCTGCTGCAGGGAACAGAGGCACCCATCTGTCAACCCAACCAATCATCTAGAGAGGTTTGCTGCCTTCTGGGGGCCAGGATCTGGGATGTTGCGGAGGAGCTACTGAAGCTCATCCGGCCCTCTGACACTACAACCCGCTGTGGTTACTCCATGTGGGCACAAGTGATGGTGCCAGGGGAAACCTGGACAGTACCAAAAGTGACTACAGAGCTCTGGGGGCAGTAGTCATGGGCGTGGGGGCCCAGGTGGTGGTCTCAATCCTGCTGGTGAGGGGGAGACCTACAGGCCTGTCAGCCTCACCTCGATCTCTGGGAAGGTGATGTAGCAGCTAATCCTGGAAACCACTTCCAGGCACATTAAGGACAAGAAAATCATCAGGAGGAGACAGCATGACTTCATCAAGGGGAAGTCATGCTTGACCACCTTGATAAATTTCTATGATGAAATGACTGGCCTGGTAGATGAGGGGAGAGCAGTGGATACTGTCTACCTGGGCTTCATTAAGACCTTTGATACCGTCTCCCATAAGATCCTTATAGACAAGCTGTTGATGTATGGGCTGGATAAGCAGACAGTCAGGTAGACTGAAAACTGGCTGAATGGCTGGGATCAGGGGGTGGTGATCAGTGGCACAAAGTCTAGTTGGAGGCCAGTAACTAGCGGTGTATCCCAGGGGTCAGTACTGGGCCCAGTCCTGTTTAACATCTTCATTAACAATCTGGATGATGGGGCAGAGTGCACCCTCAGCAAGTTTGCAGACAACACCAAACTGGGAGGAGTGGCTGATACACCAGAGGGTCATGCTGCTATCCAGAGGGACCTTGACAGGCTGGAGAAATGGGCTGACAGGAACCTCGTGAAGTTCAACAAGGAGAAGTGCAAAGTCCTGCACCTGGGGAGAAACAAACCATGCTGGGGGCTGTCCAGCTGGAAAGCAGCTTGGCAGAAAAGGACCTGGGGGTCCTGGTGGACAACAAGTTGAACATGAGCCGGCAACGTGCCCTTGTAGCAAAGAAAGCGAATGGGATCATGGGCTGCATTAGAGTATTGCCAGCAGGTCAAGAGAGCCTTCGCCTGTACTCAGCACTGCTGAGGCCACACCTGGAGTGCTGTGTCCAGTTCTGGGCTCCTTGGTACAAGAGAGACGTGGACATACTGGAGAGAGTCTAAAGAAGGGCCACAAAGATGGTTAAGGGACTGGAGCATCTCTCCTATGAGGAAAAGCTGGGAGAGCTGGGACTGTTCAGCCTGGAGAAGAGAAGGCTCAGGGGGATCTGATCAGTGTATATAGATACCTGAAGGGAGGGTGCAAAGAATACGGAGCCAGGCTCTTTCCAGTGGTGCCCAGTGACAGGATCAGAGGCAACGGGCACAAACTGAAACAGAGGAGGTTCCCCCTGAACACCAGGAAACACTTTTTACTGTGAGGGTGACTGAGCACTGGCACAGGTTGGCCAGACTGGTTGTGGAGTCTCCATCCTTGGAGATGATCAAAAGCCATCTGGACACGGTCCTGGGCAACTGGCTCTAGGTGGCCCTGCTTGAGCAGGGCAGTTGGACCAGATGACCTCCAGAGGTCCCTTCCAACCTCAACCATTCTGTGATTCTTCCTTGAGGTGATGTTGCTATACTAGTTGACATATACCATAATGTTTCTGTAATGAAGTTTGTCAGCTCTTCAAACTTGAAATGATTATATATACATACATACATATATATACACATATAAAAGGAAAGGGAAGGCGTGTGTCCTTTTTCCTTTTGATATCTTTCAACAATGCCTTCAGCAGTGGTTCTTTGCCATGAAAGACTACTGACATGAAAGTGCTTCTTGTGGAATTATATTTCTCATGTTCCTGGGGAAAGGAGGAAGTATTTAAATAAATTCTTCTCACTTCATCTAACTGCATCCAGCAAACAACTTTTTTCAAAGTCTGCTGTGTTTAAGAATATTTAACAGCAAAAGCTGCCACCTTGAGCTTGATGTAGACTTGCTTTAAAATACGGAGAGGGCTGTCTTCTTCAAAGCCGGTGTTTGAAATGGAAAACATTTTGGTAAATATCAAATATTCAAAATAGCTGCTAAATTCACCCAAACCCAAAAAGAGCCTGTTTTTATAGCTCAAAGTTCCTCATTTCTCATCTTAAACAGAGTAAGATGCATTTGTAATACATGCAATGTAACTACACCTCTTGTGATAAAAATCAGAAAACTTCTTGTTCTGTAACTGGTGACACAGGGAAAATGTATAAAATAAGGGGGGGGGGGTGTGAATAAAAGATTATTACCATCTATTTATCAAAAGGGAAAGAGAGCACAGTTTTCACCTGAAAATAAGTTTTGTGGTGATAGTTCGTAAGAGAAGCAAGGGTACGGTTAACTCCATTGAACAGGTAAGAAGATGGGTCACAGAAATACAATGTGAATTAACCTGTGTCTCAGGATGTCATTTCAGCATCTGGCAACAAACCCAGATGTTTTCCCAGATGTGTTCCCAGTCCCAACTTTGCTCAGAGAAATGAGATGCAATACCTGTTTCTAGAAGTTGCCCTAGAAAGTAATTTTCAGTTAAGGTTTAGCAATATATTTACTAGCAGCAAATTCATTTTAATAAGAATGAATCATGCTTCCCAGTGAAATGCTTGAGGTATTTCCACTAATTGTTTGTACCCAAATGTTTTCCTAATCTTTGAATGTTACAATTTGGACACCCCATCTCTTTGAGTATAAAACTTTGTATTGACTAATCCTGTATGTTTTCTGAGCCCTTTTGAATTATATCATGGCAGAAAGATACTGTGGCAGCAAGATACGAAGTCTGAACCAGACTTTATTTGCACATCCACAAACCAATAGAACTGACAGGGCACATAATACAGGTTGCATGTAGATCAGTCGAGTTGTATATTTTTAGAATACTGGAACTGTTTATGGTGCTTCAGGGATAGATGAAGTCAGGCAGTACTATTCCAAGGAGCTTAAAATCCTAATTAGATACTATAAAGCTAGGAATACCTGTCAAGAATTGCTTGAAAAGGTCCTCCTCCACAAAAGACTCATGCTAGGATACGGTAACATAGATGCTCTGCAAAGAGAAACTTTGTGATGTACATTTGGTCCCTTAAATCCCATTAAGAGCAGTTCTACTCCCAGGCCTACAAAGAGTGTTCAGAGATGGCAGGACATGCTATTCAGGTGCAAATGTTCATGAGAATACAAACTTGCATGAGTATTCACGCTGTTTTTCCTTTCTGCAGGCTTTCTTAGGAATGCACTGCTGTGCATACAGCTGAGTGCAAAAAAAATAGAAGGAACAGGGTCCTAGTAATTGATGTGAATTTCTTGACCTTATCTGAGTGAGTTCTTAGATTATTTTTGCAGTACTCACTCATCTTTGTTATCAGTTTGTGTTGATGTTGCTTTGTATACTGACAACCGATCAAGCTCGTGGCTGAGGTAAGGTTTCACAAAGATCCACAAGCGAATCAGTGAAACAGATTCTTACGCGTCTCTCTGAATCCAGGCTTTAAGGCCCAAGGATCCAGCTCCCCCAGCATCCCTGCAGCCTAAGAGCCAATGTTGCTTTTGGAAATGGGGTTAACTATTACCTCTTGCTGTAGTGAGGGAACCTGGTTGCATAAATATGTCCAAAACTATGCTGCTAAGGTATTTGCAGGAAGCCTGCAACAGAAGATTTGGAACAAAGCTAAGTGCCAAATCATTCTCTTCACTGTTCCTTCCCTTACCTAGTTCCACAATAAAGTACTTTTCAGGTTATTGACATCTTGGATATGGATTTCTAGACAAAAGCTCAAGGGGTTAGGGGGAGCTCTCAGATGTACAGTGGCTTCTTGAGTGCTTCATGTAAGCTAAGCTCTGTTGGGGCATATCTCGATGGCTTGAACGTTGAGTTTTTGCAGGTTGAATATTTGCAAGAACAAAGAGTTGGTAGGACCAATTCCTTCCTGGCTTGTTCAAGAGCCTTTTTTTTCCTTTTATTTTTTTCCCCATCCAGACATTTTAAATTTTAGCTTTTTCTAGCCCCTTTTCTAGCCCCGTGTTGGACCAAAGGAAGCCCACCTGATCTGGCTGCCAAGATGAGTCAGCAGAAGAGCTCTTTATCTCCCCTCGTGGTCCGAATGTCTGACACTTCCAGGGAAGAGGAATAGTTGCTTAGACACTGGAATTTCCTTTGCTGCAGTCAAGAGAGGTGGGCTGGGGATTAAATGAGATTGAAAGAACATTCTTGTGGGGAGTCATCTGCTAAAAAGCCAGAAATTCAGTGTGAAGAGAAGTGCATAAATAAAACTAATGTCACTTTTCCCTAATTCCAGAACATGTCAAGAAAAAAATTTTTATCTTTGTGTATATGTATTTAGGTTGCATTGTGCCTGCAGCCTGTAATTCAAGATAATACAGGGAGAGCAAAAATAGAAGCCAAGTCACATCCATGGAAAACTCTGGCACGTTTAGCAGACAAGACAGTTCCTAGCTTCAAGAAACATGAAGACTTGAGTCATATTTCTTGGATGCGCTCATTATATTGGCAAGCAGTACATGTTAAAATCCCCATTGTTGAGAAATCTAAATTCCCTTTTGCCTTAAAATATCTGTACTCAGTATAAGATGGCTTATGACCTTTTCATAAGTGAAAAAGTATTACACTGAATAATGATTTCAGTAGTTTGGTGAGGATTTTGTGTGGAAAAAGTGCAGCTCTTGGCCAAAGTAAACTCTGGAAAAATCGAGATAAGCTGGTGGAAGCGGCTTGTTTCATATAAGTTGGTAGCATGCTCCAGACATCTTTTCCTATATGTAGGATGGAAATAGTGCTTCCCGCTTTGGGGGGACGTCAGGAGAACACATCTAGGGAGTATGAGACAGCCGGGGCCACGTTCAGCCTGCTTGTACCCTAACGCCTGTCACAACTCCATCTCTCCATTGTCTGAGGAATCAAGTCTGAGCAGTCTGAATCACTCATGACTAATCTGAATGTAGTAGTTATAACTCCTAAATTAAGCTCCCCGAGTAGGGGGTGTGAACACACCTTCAGACGTTACAGGAAAGGGAGGGCTATCTAATTATCTTAAGAATCTGTATTTTGCCAGAGATTTCTTTAGGAGAGGATTGGGCTGCTTATAGCCTCTTTCCTCGCTTCTCATCTAATTCATCATCTTTTCTTCATCTGCTCTAAATGCCCATTTTCCCACTAGCATTAAAACAAGTGATACGCCAGCCATTTATTTGTCCCAGGCTGACAACTCCCAAATTCTGGGAAACTTTGTCCCTACTTAAAAAGCAATGGTCAACATAATCCTGTCGGCTAAAACCCCTGCGGGAGACGCATGTCACGCAGCAAAAGAGCTCTGCTGATGCTGCGTGGATCATTTCCTCAAATGGAGTGAGCAGTAGTGACAGATGGCCTTTTTTTCCAGTGTAACTCCACGTATTGCTGAAGTTTTTCCTTGCAGAGCCATGCTGGTTGGGATAAGGAAGCAAACCAAGCTGCCTGGAGGCTTTTCAGCAGCATTGGCACATTGAAAGTTGGGGCTCCAGGGAGAGGAGCCAGAGCTGGACCAAACGGTGAAGGCAAAGCTGAAATCCTTTGCATGTGCTGCGTTTGCTGCCGCTGCTGTCCCGGTGGGGTGGGAAGGGAAGAGTCAGTGACTGTAACTGATGGGAAAGCACACCTCTCCCACTCCAGCAGGGCTCTGGTAGAGCTCCACCCTAAATATTTTGTCCCAGGTCACACAGAAAGTCTGAATCAGGTGAACCAAGCCACCTCTATTGCTGAGGAGAGGGAAAGGCTCATATCCCAGCTAACACAGCCGTGAAAGTGGGAAGCAGCTTCTGGGCTAGTGAGTGTTAAACTGTCAAAAACGTTGCTTGTAGCTGCATCGCTGCTCACGGCATTCAGGAGGGTGTTACTCTGCTAAAAAAAAAATCCAGTTTTACTGAAATAGCTCTGTCCTCGCTAGACGTGCTTTGCAGGATAGCACGCTGCTATTCCGGTACTGATAAAGCCGTCCTATTGTGCAGATAGCCTTAACGCTGCTGCTATTCGTTCTCCTCTGTAGAATGGAAATCATAATATTTCTGTTCCCTCACCCTTTGTCTTCATCCTAAGAGCCAGGGATGTCAGATCCATCCTGGGGAAACAGCCAGATCCCCCAGGTTCGGCTGTCAATTTGGCTCTGCATCCGTCGCTCCACAATGAGCCTCCCACTGAGGGCGGTTGTGGGGGAAGGTAGACCATGACCTTGTGTAGCAATGAACTGCTTAGCCATCCTTTATTGTTTAGTACCTTATTGTTGCTTTCAGGATTGCTCTGTAAGAAAGTAAGTTCCCTTTTAGGGCCATCTCTGTTTCTGCTCTTTGTTTCTCTTCCTTCCTTATTTTCCTGTCTCTGAATGTAGACACACACATGATTTATACCAGTGCAAACCCTGTTGCATTGACACAGAAGGATCTGCAGCTGCTGGTGTTAGCCTGACTGGTGAATTGCTCGGTGGCTTGGACTCCTCCTAGAGTCTGGAGTAATTTTGCACTAGAGTAAGTTACGATGCAGCGGTCGCTGCCCAGTTCCTCTCTTGGTCTGCATGATCTTGTCTTTGTGCAGAGCTGTGCTGGCCTGCAGCCAGGCTCCACTTCTTTGTGTCCATGTGCTCCAGAAAATATATCTAACACATTCTCCTAGCTAGCTCGATGCCCTACCTAGTCACAGTGCTTTCACCTGGTCCTGGCTTCCTTATCCTCTGAGGAGAGGAATAAGCACAAGTCCTGATTTCTCAGCAAAACTGCTTTGTCCATAAACAAAGATGCTACCATTGCAATGATTGAGCAGAGCTACAAGCAGGATGGCACCTAGAGAAGAACAAGGAGGAGGAGTCAAAGCTGGCCTGCAAGAAGGCTGAAAAAAACCCCCTGATCCAGCAGAGTGCAGCTGGCCTCCCAGCCAGTTAGCTTGCCCAATGTGGGCTTCCTTTCCCTGTGCCATACACATGTTCCCAGTCACATCATGTTAAAACGAGGACAGCTTGCTCTGGAAACATGGTTACACAAATCCAGGCATGCCATGGCTGCGTTACAAAGCACATGATGTATTCTGATCCCATGAAGAGTGCATTTAGACAACAGTGTAAATCAGTAACCTATAAAAATTCTAGACACAGTTTCTGTTCAGTATGTCTCATCAAGGCCTTTTGTTGTTGTTTCAATCAGGAGAACTTTAGCAAGGCTTTTTATTTTCAATCTGTATGAGTTTGAATAAGGTGCCTTTTATCAGCAACCTTTATCTGTGCTCTCTGCCAGTCTGTTACCGAAACCCATATTGCAGCAATATACAAAGTCCTGAAAGCAGTGCCGTGCACAGCACAATGTTCAGGCATTAAAAATTAACTTGAAAATTGCAAAAAATGCAATTGCAAACCAGCATTAATTGCATAATGAACCTGGGTGGTGCCAGGAGGCATTGGTTGGTTGCTGCCAGCTAGAGTCAGTAGCAAACAACTGGCAGCAAGGCTGCCTTTTCCCCTTTCCCAAGCTGGAAAACTTGGTAGAGGCACCTGGAGTGTCAGGGGGTGCTGCTCCCCTGACTAGGGGTAACATGTATTTGTTGAGTCGCTGTCGTGGTTTAACCCTGGCAGCACCTAAAGACCACGCAGCCGCTCGCTCACCCCCCCGYTCCGGTGGGATGGGGGAGAGAATCGGAAGGGTGAAAGTGAGAAAACTCGTGGGTTGAGATAAAAACAGTTTAATAATTGAAATAAACCAAAGTAGAACAGTAATAATAACAGTGGTAACAACAACAACAATAGGATATACAAAACAGGTGATGCACAATGCAACTGCTCACCACCTGCCGAACCGATGCGTGCCAAACCGACATGTGCCCGAAACACGCGAGCCCATCCCGGAACCCCGAGCCCCCTCCCACACACTTAGTTTTTATACTGAGCATGATGTCGCATGGTATGGAATACCCCCTTGGCCAGCTGGGTCAACCACCCCAGCTATGCTTCCCCCACCAGTTTCCCATGCACCTGGCTGTCCCCAGTGCAAGCACCACCCAGCAACAACCAAAACATCAATGGGCCATCAACGCTCCTATTATACCAAACCCAAAACACAGTACACCCCCCCAGCTACTGGGAAGAAAGTTAACTCTGTCCCAGCTGGAACCAGGACAGTCGCTCTTAGCCTGCAGTGTTAAATTGCCTGCAAAAGTTAAAACACACTGATTGGCTTATTTACATTGATGGCAGCATGTAGACCATGCAAAACCCTTCTACCAGGCTCTCAATGGGGCAGGATCTGGCATACACTTGTCCATTCATTATACCTTTCACCCAGAGCATTGGTGGTTCTCGCTTAGGACATGATGCCTGAAGGTGGCTCGGGGCATCCTGAATTGCTCTGACTCTCCTTTTAACTACCAGTAGCTGCCCCATGTTCTTTTAAATGCCATCAAGAAGTCATTTTTTAAAAAATATTGGTGAAGCTGAAAGTCTGCTCAGCCCAGCATGCAGCCTCCAACACACTGTCCAACAAGAGCTATAAACACAGCAGCCAAAAGTGGATTTGTAGGGAAGACCACAGCAGACGGCAGGCGTGTGACGATGCTTTCCTGAATACCCTGTAATTATCCAACATTTGTGTAGTGCAAATCACAAAACAAGTCCCAGCACAAGACGTGAGATGCAAAGTGATCCCCTTGTCCAGAGAAGGAGCCTGGTAGGTGGTGGTAGGTGGTGGTAAGTGATTTGAAACTCTGCAAGCTGCGGAAGAGCCTGGTTACCCATGTCCTGGTCAAAAACTGTGAGTGCAGAGCCAAAGTATAAATAAATAAATAGTGCAGGCAACATAGAAGAGGCAACACCACAGCACTTCCACCCCAAAGCAGTAGCGGTCAGCTATGACCCATGCAGCTTTCCAGAAAGCATCACTCAGTCTGCGGCCCATTCCCAAGGGAGTCTTTGGAAAAAGGTGTTAAATAGTAGCAGAGAGAATAACTGTTTCAATCCCCATTCCTCAAAAACAGGCAAGGGCATATAGCATTTGTGCAATAATTTCAGGGTCTTTGGAAAGACTCAAGAAATATTCACATAATTGACTTAAAAGTCCACATTGGCACCAATAAGGGTGTCCATGCTCATTCTCTTCCTCATGCTGGCACTAGGCTTCCATAAAATCTCACGAGCTGTCCAGCCCTGGGAACAGATCCAGCTGCAAAACACTGGGGAAAAAGTATGATCAGCAGTTATGTTGGCTCTGAGGGGAATGAGGAAAGAAAAAAATGTCTTTTTTTTCTAGACAGAAGCCTAAAGTCCAGTCTGCACGCCGCTTTTCTGTTGTTCAAGAAAAAGGCTACAGGGTTTGGGAGAGGGGTGGAGTTTTCCTCTGAAACACTTACAGAGGTGTAATTCAGGGTGGCGTGCACAGGTACTTTGGCATAATAATATATCTCCCCCTTTTTCATGGACATAAGTTACACTACTAATACTTTTTGGCTGGAATATCTGCTCCCACGCTCGGCGAGGAGAGAAAGAGGCGTGGGGATTATACAGTACTAGAAGAATGAAAGTGAAACAACATTTGTGTTTGGACGGGGTCTGAGTGTCTGTCAGGAGCAGCAGTACAGTGTGGGAACAGTTTTGCAGAGCCACGTGTTTCAGACTAATTCTAGGCTGTCRATCCGTGGCAGTGATAGCTTTTGTTATTTTTGGTAATTCCTTTTCTAATGTGTTTTGAGGGAACAAGGTCCTACAATTGAAGGCATTTTGCCTTTCAATCTATTGAGAAAATAAAATGTTCCTAATTCCAGTTCCAAGAAGCCTAGCTGTATGGCCACATCTTTCATCTTGAAAAGGAGCAGGGGCAAGTCGCCCGCCTTGCAGATTTGCAGAGCGACTGTGGTAGGACACGTAATGCATCCATCTGTCTTGTAAGCCACGTAAAACCATCTCTCCTTCACTGACAAGTACCTGTTTTTTTCAATGCATAAGTGAAAACAAACCGAAAACCATTCAAAAAAGAGGGACTTGAATGCAGGCGCGATTGCATCCTTTTAAAGGCATTCATCTTTATCAACGATCTGGACAAGGGGATTGAGTGCTCCCTCAGTAAGTTTGCAGATGACACCAAGCTGGCCGGCAGTGTYGATCTGCTCGAGGGTAGGAAGGCTCTGCAGAGGGACCTGGACAGGCTGGATCGATGGGCTGAGGCCAACTGCATGAGGTTCAACAAGGCCAAGTGCCGGGTCCTGCACTTCGGCCACAACAACCCCATGCAACGCTACAGGCTGGGGGAAGAGTGGCTGGAAAGCTGCCTGGCGGAAAAGGACCTGGGGGTGCTGGTTGACAGCCGGCTGAATATGAGCCGGCAGTGTGCCCAGGTGGCCAAGAAGGCCAATGGCATCCTGGCCTGTATCAGAAATAGTGTGGCCAGCAGGAGTAGGGAAGTGATTGTCCCCCTGTACTCGGCACTGGTGAGGCCCCACCTYGAATACTGTGTTCAGTTTTGGGCCCCTCACTACAAGAAGGACATTGAGGTGCTGGAGCGTGTCCAGAGAAGGGCAACGAAGCTGGTGAAGGGTCTGGAGAGCAAGTCTTACGAGGAGCAGCTGAGGGAACTGGGACTGTTTAGTCTGGAGAAGAGGAGGCTGAGGGGAGACCTTATCACGCTCTACAACTACCTGAAAGGAGGTTGCAGCGAGGTGAGTGTCGGTCTCTTCTGCCAAGCAACTAGCAATAGGACGAGAGGAAATGGCCTCAGGTTGCACCAGCGGAGGTTTAAATTGGACATTAGGAAAAATGTCTTTACTGAAAGAGTGGTTAAGCATTGGAACAGGCTGCCCAGGGAAGTGGTGGAGTCACCATCCCTGGAAGTATTTAAAAGACGTGTAGATGAGGCACTTAGGGACATGGTTTAGTGGGCATGGTGGTGTTGGGTTGACGGTTGGACTTGATGATCTTAGAGGTCTTTTCCAACCTTAATGATTCTATGATTCTATGATTCTATGATTAGTTGTAGCTAAAAGCTTGTTAAAACTTGGAACGAAAACTCATTATCATTTTTTTCAGGACAGTCTGAACACTGGGCTGTGCAGGATAAGGGAGGATCCAGCTCTGTGGAGCACCTTCAGTCCTGCAGCTAGGAAGGAGCTGATCTTGGTAATGAGTTTCTGGACCCAACATAGAGAATGGTCCTTCTCCCCTCCTCAGGAGTCGCCTGTACAATGACACCGAGCCTTTCTCCTGCAGTGCAGGCAGAGGCCAGCCTGGGAGTTAGCTGGAAGTACAAGTCCTCCTGCCAGCTTCACAAGGGGATAGAGAGCGACAGCAGCAAGCAGGGACTTGCTCCTTCCCTGGCACTTTGCTAGTACATGAGGCTGCAGCGGCACAATCGCGTAAGGCCCCAGCTCCATCTGGTCCCTGAGCACTGTTCCTCCTGCCAAACCTCCCTCCGCTGCATCTCCTTGTGGGGCCACAGCAACATGCCCTCCCATGCATAAAGGCATTATTCTAAATAATATTTAATAGTCATAAATAGTATTGCGTATAGATCCGTGGTGCCATTTGAATACTTAGCTGTTGAAATCTGATTTCTAATGCTGTTAATGTTAATGAAGAAGAAAACTATTTTTTTTTTAATTGCAGGAAACAAATAGCAATCCTGTCTGCTTTCTGATAGGCCATAAGACCTGGGAAAATAGCTACTAGAAACACTATTTGCATTTGCAAGAAGCATTCCTGTTTTTTTCCAGTATATTCTAATGAATTTTTCTAATGATGGTAACGCCTTCATAAATATCCCACAGTGTGGTAGCGGCATTTTAATCAGCAGGCTTTGGTGGAAAGTGAAATATCCAATTTAAGTGATAAGCTTGAGTATCAAGTGTTCTGGGGAACATGCTGTTTTGGGACAGGGTGACCTTCACAACCAGTTTTTGAGATGAGCCCCATAAAAACCTTTTTAAAAATCTCTGCAAATGAAATGAGCTAATGTAGCAGTCTGCAGGAGAGGACAGACTCGCAGTCAGATGGGAACAAAGGCCACATGAGAGGAAATACAACTTAGCGGATGCTAATTCACACCTATGAACTACTGTGAGCAAAAGCAGCTGGGATTGAATTCCCTATTCCTTTTTGACATAAAAAGAATTTGGAGCAATATTGGCTTAATCACCCTTAGAGAAAGGCTCTCGGGGGGGAACTGAACAGTGGCACGGAGAGAAGAGGAGACCCAGGATTTAAGTCTAGCATCAGCACCAAGAAGTCTGGCTACAGATGCCCAGAAAGTGCTACTGCCTCTGCTTCTGCTCCCACTGATACTATGGTAGTGCTGCTGTGTGGCAGAGCACACTTCTGCTTCAGCAATGAAATGACACGTAATCAGTGAGGAATCTTGCTAAAACCTCTGTCGATGATGATGATGATGATGATGATGATGATTACTGTGGTTGCTCTCTGATAAACCTATTTTAAGCATGCCAACCTCTCCAGTGTGCATGCCCAGTGAATGCACTCAATATTAATCTTAAGTGATACATTCCTGGGTGTGCTTCGAGTCTTCACAGCAGTTTTTGCTTGGAAAGGAGCGGGACACTTGAGAGGGTCAAGCTGCAGCCTGCCCCAACCCTTCACAAAGTTCAGAGGAGTTGCGGTGCCGGGGTTCTTACCTCTGATGTGTAGATTGGCTCACCAACTCCTCTTCCCTCCTAAAATCTAGCTCATCTTGGGCAGCAATCAGTCCTTTCCATTTTTCCTTGCGAAATTCCCTGTAACATCTTCAGAGCTTGGATGCAATCACCTTTGTTCAAAACGCAAAATGACAACAGCAGATGCCTTTATAGACAGCAAAAGGCTTCAAGAAGGGCAGAGTAAATAAACAGCAAAAATTAAATATATAATATTGCCACACAGAGAGGAGCTTTCTCTTCAAAAAGAAGCAATTAACATGTACGGACTCATTCTGCTGGGCTGGGAGGAAGCAGGAGGCATGTTATTTAAACGAATTGCCATGTAGCCCGTGATTATCATTAGGATTCATTCAAACCCAGGCATTCAGTTAAGCTTCTGCTCTGCGGCTGGCTCCGGGCTGCCTCTCTATCAGTACCTATTGTTTCACAATCTCGCCATACTCGACGCTTTTTTTATCCCAACCAAGTCTGCCTTGTTTATTACCCTCCCCAGTGACTAAGCCGAAGCACGTTAACAATGCACGGTTTCATTCGGCTCTTTTTCTCGTGTTAGCTGAAAGAGATGTCTTCTCCCCTAATTGCAGAGGATCTCTTCAGCTTTGCAATTTCTGTATTGAAAGCTTGTTTAGGGGAAGGCGTGGGGATATACATAAATCTGCATACTCACTGACAGGGTAGATAATTGCCCTCTCCCTCCAAGCATGGCAGAGCCCTCCTAAACAGCTCTGCACAGGCAAGTTTCTATGAGACGGACGGGAACCTCGCACGTGGCTCAGCAGCCACGAGCTCTCTTCCTCTGTCCCAGCCAGATGGTTTCCCTCTGCTAACAGCAGCCCAGCTCAGGCAGGCTCTCCGAGTCCAGATCTGGCCGTTCCCGGCCAAGGCAGCTCCCATGTAGGGTCTGCAGTCAAGTGGGATGGGCATGCGCTGCCAAGGGCAGAGCTTGTCCCTTGCACAGGCACCACCACTGCACGCTTCCCGCAGGGAAGGAATCACTTTGTGGCGATTCCCCCTCTCCCTTGCAAGAAGATGGGGCTTGTCGCAAATATTTCCATGTTTTTAATTTTTTTCTCCCTCTGTCCTGATTCAGAACAAAACCAACATCTTTTTGTTGCTTTGGGAGCATTGACTGAGGGGGAATCTGGCTTCCCAAATGTCAGGGGGAGCAGCCTGGTCATCTCCAAGCAGCCCCAAACCTTGCATAGCCACCTTCCCCACGGCACCTCTGCGATGCCCCCTGCGCTTGCAGCATCCTGTGGCAGGTGGGTTGCAGCACCAGGAATCCCATCCCTGCCCAAGCCCCAGCATGCTTAAATCTTCCTTGGCATCTTCCCTCGCCCTTTCTCCTCTTCCATGAACGTCTGTGGGCTGAGCACATCCAGCACCCAGGCCACCCCACCGCATGGACATGCAGATTTGCCATCGCTCACCTCTCTCCTTCCGCCAGGAACACGCTGCAAAACCTCCTGCAGAAAGCTGGCCCCATCGTCTTCCACAAAACTTCTGCATCCCTCCCATCGAAACCTCAAAACGACGTTTTCAGAAGGAATTTGGAGCATCCCTCAGAGTGGATTAAACTGATTGGAGCTGGGTTGTGTTTTGCCTTTCTGCACACTGTGCTTCAAAGATGCACTCTTCACAGCGTCAAAGCCTCTCCACCCACAATTGAAAAGAAAGCGCAGTACTAGGTACATAAAATACAAAATGTAACATAAACAAATACATATTTCATATCTAATGTGTCTATATAAACAAAAATTATATAGATTATATAAATCTATATATACACACATAGACCATTTATATATGAAACATATATTGATATTATATAATAACAAACACAAATCTATACTTCTATACTATGTTTATATATTTACATTTATAAAGATATATTATGGCTATGCAATGTACTTGAGTCACTGTTTTTAGCTCAGATAAGATGTTTTTCAGACTAACCTTTTCCCACATGTCCGAGAAGAGAAGCCTGTGCCCAGAGGCAGATGCCTGTGGTTCAGGTACTGCAGACGGGGATGGAGAGTGGGTCTCGGAGGAGCTTCAACACAATGAGCGGGGAGACCTTTAGCAAGCGCAGGCCCAGGGCTTTGCTTTCGATCGTGTCCCTTATGTAAGGGGAGAAGGTGCTTCCTCAGCTCACCCCACTTGCTGGTGACTGAAGCTGTCCCTCTGCAGATTAGGGTAACCTTGTAGTAGCCCAGATCTGACCAAGACAGGAGGAGGACCATGTCCAGTGAGACGAGGAGCTGCGCTCAGCATGATGAACTGTCACCCAAAGCAGGTTTCTGTGCCCCAGGCCCTCCAGGGTGGGCTTGGCTGGGCTGCAGGTCACTGGCTCTTGCTGCTTCTGCTTCCTAGGCGTGAGGTGCATCGATGCCRTGTCCCCAAGTCTGAACCCTCTCCGAGCTTCAGCAGCAGCTTGGGCAGGATTTTGAGGTTCACAACTCTGGATTTAGGCTCAGGAGCTGTAGGCTGAGCTAACCACAACCACTAAATCTTCCTCTGAAGCAGGACCTTGGTGTGGTGCACCCCAAAAGGTACCTTCCACTGCAAAAAAACCACTGGCWGTTATGGGACCCCGAAGGGACCTGGGATCGTGTGTGGCATGGCAGCTGGCCAGATGTGCTCACCTGTGTTAAATCAGCAAAAATGCTGAGCCGTGAGAACCAAAAATAAACCCAGGTATCTAAGAAGGTTTTTTACATTCAGTTTGAGCCTTGAGAGCACAGCCAGCTGTGCTAAGCCAGCCTTCCCATCCTAAGGCTGCTAGAGTTAATACAGGCAGAGGAAACCCCTAAACAGAGAGAGAGAGGAAAATGTAAGAACCAAAATAGCAGCGTTTTGCAATTTCTGTTTTTTGAAGCATGCAGACATAGTAACAAGGACGCCTTAAGTCTCTACTCCCTCCAGAAGAGGAAAGTCACAATAAAATACTAATAGAAGTGTCTTATCTTCACTGAATGTTGATTTGCCCACTCCTCATTTTCTCATCTTTATCCCTTGTGAATTTTGAAGTTCATTTCCATATTTTCTGATATTTCTATGTATCATTTGTAACTGAATTTCGTAGCAATTAACTCCGCAGGACATATCGATTGTAGAAGGGAAGCCTGAGATATAAGCTCAGGGCATTCCTGAAGATGGACATTGCACAGCTAATGATTAATCATAATATGTATAATAATAAGGATGGTGATGACTATGCGAAGACTAACATATGGCAAACGATAGTGTAAATATTCTTCATTCAGCCTTTTTGCTTTTTGTCTTGATACTCATTTTGCTTCTTGGAATGTCAATATTGAGAAAGAATTAACTAACAGATTAAATTACAAATCCATCAGTGCAAAAGTATTGTGTTCCTGCAATTAGGATGTAAAAAAGATACAAATAACTTCCTAGCTAGTTATTTTAAAATATTTAAAGTAAAATAGCAAATAGGCATTAAATCAAACACTCCAGTACTGATTGATTGATGTTAGCTTACCTAGGCTTGAAGAGATTTTTCTTCCTCGGATGAAATGAGCACTGCGATGTGGTGTTGCTGAAGCGGGGGCTGACTAGTTTCTTTGGCACAACTGATGCCACCTGAGTTCAGCTTTCAGCTTCCCGAATTGCTTGTGCAATCCCAGCTCCTGTAAGGGATTAACCTGCCACTCCACATCCCAACGTCTTGCTCTGGGCCGGCTGGCTCTTGGCATGAAATCCACAGCCCTACACACTGCGGCGATGCTCCTCGTACCTGCACAAACCCGTCGGAGCTCACCTGACACGGCATCTTGTGACCTGGCGTGACCCAGCATATCAGCTCAGGGTATTCATGTTTTCCCATAGCACTTGAGCTCTGCCCATCATCTCCCTTTGCAGCAGGGCCGCAGCAGCACCCTTTGGGGACAGGCACGTGGCACCTCACAGCCAGCATGACACATCCCAGGCCACCATGTTGGCCCAAAACTGGCCGCCCCAGAGGGCTGGCCCTCAGCCCCAGCATGCTGGAGAGGACAGACAGCACTGTAAGTCCTTGGGGTGGAGGTGCCCAGCTCCGGGGCAATGCTTTATTGCATCCAAATAACTGTGAATGGGAGGGGATGAGGGGACCAGTCACGGGAACAAGCGGTGCAGTGGGGGGCAGTACCTGCCACCCCACCGAGCACTGGGTGACCCCTGTAAGCATCAGCCAGGCAGGAGTTGCTCCAGGGTCCCTGCGACAGCAGAGGCTACGGAGACCCTCCTCCAGCTTAAAGCAGACTCGCTTTCTTCAGCACAAGCCTAACGGGGATGTAGGCAGTTAAATCCCTGCGACTTTCTCAGACAGAGAGTGATTTTACACAGCCCCGCCCTCTCCTCCCCCTTTCTACCCCACAGCCTTAAGATCGTACAGTTTTCTTTCATTTCAACTTGGGTTTATTCAAAAGAAAAACAATTACTCTCTGGCCAATTTAAACAATTTTCAAATAACCTGCTGTGACCAGGCAGAGAGGAAAAATGTGGGGGAAAAAATACCCTGCCCTTCCCTGCCAAGTCGCCTTCCAAAGCAATATCTGCTCCTCCAGCCAATTACAGGTGTCAGGTTGCCTCAGGATCCCTTGGTGATTTTACAGGATGATCCATCAAGGAAACACATTACACAACTCTGAGCTCATAGGTTTATCCGGGCAGCTGCCAGATACATGCATGCAGAGATACAGCTCAGGCGACGGCCCCCCTTCCCACGGCAGGGTGACTTTGCTGGAGACCTGGGATGGGCTTCGTGGTCCACGTCCTGCCTGGAGACCTGTGCAGCTGGAGCCTCTGCCTGGGCAGAGGTCCCGGCGCTCATGGGGACAAATCTTCAGTGGAGGAGATAATGCTTTTTAGGGCAGCATCCGAGGAAGGATGTTAATCCACGGCAGCGTGGAAACCTGGAGAAGGTCCTTTTCTCTTGGGTAAACAGCAAGTTCTCAGCTTACTGAAGATAAGAGACAGCATATAGTTATCAAAATATGGTAAAACCGTGTGATCTTTGTATAACTTCATTTTTTGTCACCCAGAAGAGGCACAGAAATGCAGTAGCTTTCCCCCGCTTTCTTTCCATGACACACTGATGTTTGCTGTGCACCAGAAACAACCCTTGTGCTTCAGAGTCTTCCTTGTAAGCTCACCTACAATCCGACGTTGTCAGCAGTTTGCCGTGTCCATCACCAGGAGACACTCAGTACACTGAAACAGTCATGCTGTTGCGAAACCGCTTTGGTGTATAATTCAACAAGTGTCGAATTTAACCTTTTCATCCTGCATTGCGCCAAGAGCCATGAATGATTTTAAGAGGGTGACTCGCATCCCTCAGCAATTTCCAAGGACACTGTCTTCTGTTTAAAATAAWGAATACGTGATTCATGGCCAATATTTTCATCATTTATATGTACTTCTCTGCTGGGTCGAGGATATTTAAAAAGTCTTTGGCCCCAGAGTATGTGCGTCTGTGTTAAGAGGCTGAAGGTGATGCGCGCAGCCCACACCACCCACTCTCGTTGCTCAGGCAGACTGGTGTGTGGTGGCTAAAGGAGGCAATTTAATCTTCAATCTTCCTACTTTCTCCCCAGTTCAAATTAATACCAAAAGCAGAGGGGATGCTCTTGTGATTTGGCTTAAATCCACTTCTGTTCTGGGTAAGCCGACTCGAGATCAGACATTTTTATGCCATAGCATGTGGTTTCTTACAAATAACCTCGTCATTTCAAGGACAGGTTGGAGAAAGGAAGGGAAGGCAAGGGAAAAGCAACAGTCCTGCAGTGACAAAGCCATTCCCATGTTTTCTGGGGAAACCTGCTATGGGGGCCCATCAGTGTGGTCCAAAAAAAACCCACGCCAGCCAAACTTGCCATGAAGAAACCCAAGTGCAACAAAACCGGCCACCAGTGCCCTTTACAGGACTTGTGCTAAATCTAAAGATGAAAGATGATGCTTGGAAAACAAATTACTTGAGCCTTAATTGGGTTCTTTGCTCTCCCCTCTGTTGGCTCCCTGCTGCTCATGAAGAGATTTGTAGGACCAGGGCACGAGCTTTGCTGAATGCCGCAAGCAAAATACTGCAGGCGAGAATGGTGAGTGCATAAGTGACAGGGAAGGGTCCCTGGTGCCACCGAGTGCAGGGCAGATCATGGAGCAGAGCAGACACTGTGYCTTCAGAGCCAAACTGTAGTTAAAACTCACGGGGCAGCGTTCGGAAAGGGACTGATACAGCATTGCCCATTATTTTGAAGGGTATGTAGGAGAGGAAAGGTGGCAGCCAGTCTAGTTCTGAAGCAATCCGACTTGTGGCCCCTGCATCATTAGCAGCAAGCATCTGCTCTGGGTCCCTTCCCCATATTTCAGCTTCTCACAGGTGGGTTAAAAATTCCCTGAGCCGTGGAGAGGGCTGGCACCTTGGGAAGTCACTGCTGTAATAGACTGGTTCAGACCTATGCTTGTGGCAGTTATCCGGGTTGCTGCTGGTGTTTCCCATGCCCATCACTGTGGCATCTTTCATCACCATGACTGGCCTTTGCAGAGATCTCCTGCTGATCTGCCAGAAATGCAACCTGGGCAGCAGTTAAGGAGAGCTGATGAAAGGCATCTGCCCTCTAACTCATTGTTTCATTTCTTGGCATCCTTTTGGGGAATGAACTGATACGTAGATTTAAATAATACTCACTATGAGGGATTTATTGCTATTTTAACATTATAAGTAACTTCCAAAAACTACAGCTCCAAATAACATGTGTATATTGGTCAAATATATCTAAGACGTGAAGTTTTAGTAGCTGCATTCATGTTCCTGAATTTCTGCTAGATTTACAAAATGCATTTGTATTTCACTCTCTCCCTACCACTATGGGTTTCCATTAGAAAACATCTGCATAGAAATCTTATCATTTCTGCCTTAACTGTTAAATGTAAAGGTTAAATATAAAGGGAAGGTGAAGAGTGAGTGGCCTTTTTCCCTCCTCATAATCTGCAAGGATTTCCCCTCCAGCTTCAGGACCCCCATGCATATTCCCAGTGTTTGATACCACTTAAAAATGTAACCATAATTATTAGCAAACCACCACCAGCACCTAGCGAGAGTCCAAACAAAACCCCAAACATATTAGCTATCAAACCAGGCATTTATATCTAACTGCTTCTCAGTCTTTTGAGTCTCTGTAGTAAGCAGAGACGTTTATTCTGGCACTTTCCCCATAGCAACCTACGAGGTTTCAGATATAACAACCATCAGTCAATGCAGGTTGAGCATATTTGGAGCAGAGAGACCCCCTGCACTGCTGTCACAGCTGTAAGCTTAAATTAAAAAGCACAGTTATCTTTTGTAGCCTGGAGCACTGTTATCTCTTCAAATACAAGGAAGCCCTATTCCTTTTATAGTGATGGAAGAATGCCAGGGATTCACCAAGTATGCTCTATACAACATTTCTAAAAAAAAATTAAAATCTGTGGCACTGACATAATTATCTGAACTCTCACTTATTACCTGGAATGACAGAAATCTGGCAGGAATTCTGGCAGAGCCAGCGCCGATTTTCTGCCAGGGAAGGAATTCCCCGTAGCCAGGAGGGTGGCTTTTGGACTTGGCCTCCCTCTTGTTTTAATACCGGCTCGCTGAGTGCTGACAAGGGACGTGGCGATGTGCGGAGCAGAGGGGGACGGCAGCTCAGCATTTCATAAAGTGAGCAGCGCTCCCACCGAGGGGCAAGAGGGAGCGCTGGGGTCTGCCCAGGGACTCTCTGAAGGGGACCCACCCAGGAGTCACTCCAAACGGGGGCCCCTGTCGCTATCATTTTTCAAAGTGGATGAAGAAGTCTCTCAGGGTTTTGGGGTTTACCACTGTTGGTTTTCCTCCCTGCTTGTATTTACCTTGGCAGCAGGGAAATACCAAGTTGCGTCGCTGAAGGTTTGCTGGAGGGCTTCTGGGAGGCCCCGGTGGTCTCTCGCTTAGTAGCTGGCTGAGGGCAGGAAAAATAGCCTGGGAAAAGAAAAAAACCACCTCTCTCTCTTTTTCTCTTTTCCCCCTGGATCAGCTCTCTGACCTGGCTCACCACCAGCCTGCCAACCGCCCATACTGGCTCGTGGCGGGGGCCCTCGGGGAGCAGAACCAGCCCTCGCGGCTGGGCTGGCAGTGGGGATGCCGCCCCAAAAGGCAGCACCCCTCTCCCCACCTAAATAAATTGTTATAAAATGTCAATTTCAGCTAAATTTTAGTAGCCACACCGGGCTGGCTGACACCCAGTTCAACTCAGCCAGATTTTACATCAACTGTGTTGAATCATCATAAAACTATCTGCAAACAAATGCTTACAAAAAGCTCCCTCCCCTCTCAATTACTCCACACTCACATTTTTTATTCGTGTTATGTTGTCATCATCATGCTTTGGCTTAGATAGAGCATTGCCAACACTCAACGCTGTTCGAGGTTGCACTTTAAATCCACTGCAGCTTGAGACAAGCAGTGAAGTAGGAATTACAGCGCTCCTTATTAGTTTTCTTGTGTCCTTCTTTCCCTTCTTTTCTGTCTTTTCTTTCCTTTCTTTCTCTTCCTCCTCTCCTCTCCTCTCCTCTCCTCTCCTCTCCTCTCCTCTCCTCTCCTCTCCTCTCCTCTCCTCTCCTCTCTCCTCTCCTTTCTTGCCTTGCCTATTTTCCTGCCTTTTCTTGCCTCTGCCTGCTTTTTGTTCTTTCTCCCTTGCCTTGCCTTGCCTCGCCTTGCCTTTCTTTGCCTTGCCTTTTTCTTGCCTTGCCTTGCCCTCTTTTCTTTTGCCTTGCCTTGCCTTGCCTTGCCCTTCTTTCTTTTGCCTTGCTTTGCCTTTTCCCTGTCTTGCCTTTTTCTTGCCTTCCCCTGCCTTGCCCCTTGCCTTGCCCTTTTCCTTGCACTGATGAAGAAAAGCTGAAAAATCCCTCCCGGGCTCACCCTGAAGGCAAAACCAAACTCAGGACTGGCTTAGCTCCACGTCTGCTGCTGGAAACCAGCAATTGGTGAGTCCATTTCACAAGCAGTTTGGATGTCCCTGCCCTGGGATGACAGCATCCAGCAGTGGATGCCGGGGACAGGAACAGCAGTCAGCTGCAGTGGTGCCTCTGGGATGCAGCTGGACACCCCACGCCGAGCTTGGAGGTGACGGACCCTGATCTCCTCTGGCAGGGCCCCAGCAAGTCCGGCACAGTGCGTGGTATTGCTCCATCCTTTCCGGTGAACCATGGGGCCTCAGTCACCTCGGCCAAGTCCAACGGGGATGCACTGGGGTGCCTTTGTGCCAGCCAGCCCACGAGAGCAGGGCAAGGAGCTGAAGACACTCGCATTTAAGCAAGCTCGCTCACAGCTGGTGAGATGCCATTGTAGCAAGTGGTTGTCGTCACCCGCTCTGCTGGTTGCAATAATAAAAAGAGACAATTTAGAGCTGTACAGCTCCAACTGGGAGCGTTTCCCAGCTCCTGGCTCTGTGTGTGCTTCTCAGCCATGCCCCAGCTTTCCTCTGTGTCATGCAGAGCCTGAAGTGCCTCAACCTGTGCGACATTAAGGGCTCCTGTCTGCAGCTCTGCAGCCTCCTCACTGCTCTGTGTCTCCCCCAATGCTGCTGGGTTCTCTCCAGTCCCTGTATGGTGGTTTTCCCTTGTCAACCCATGTTGTTCTTGTCTTGTACTCATGGCCCTGCACCTGCAAGCCTTGTTATGATGGACTACTGTGAGAAGTGATGGCCATCAGCATGGGTATCCTTTCCCACCTCTCTTCCTATTCCTGGGCTGTCGCTCTTGGTTTACATCAGGGGACCCAACAAAATGCATGCAGGAAGCTTCACAAGCAACCAGTGTGCCCCATCAGCATGTGCTCCCATCAGGCACTAACAGCTTTGTAAGCAGGAACAACCAACAGGGATTTTGAGGTGGTCAGAAAAAAAAAAAAGAAAAATACATATAGTTACCATGGGAAATTTGTCTGCAGGGAGGGCACCCACACCTCCGGAGAGGATGCCCAGGGGAGGAGACTCCTCTGGGGACCTCCTGTTTCTTCTCCTCCCAGCTGGCCATGGGGGTGAGTTTTTCTTTCTCTTCTGTTCTTCTCCTTTTATTTTTTTATCTTTCCCCAAAAGCAGCTATTACCTCTGGGGTCAATGCACGCCACCAGCTACAGACCCCGTGAATAAATCTTTGTGCAGGTCCAGCTGTCTCAACATCCTCCACACAACAACCTGGGGGAGGCTGCAGGCAGCTGAGTGCCAGCCAGCAGGTGAGCACCAACAGCAAATGGTGCCCATCTTCCCACAGGACCTGGTGCCCACCAGCCCCTGACACTCCTGCATTGGGATCATGCAGGGGCAGGCTCCAGGTGTGATGCAGAGCTGGGCAACCAGGAGACAAGGTCCACATGATACCTGGTGGCCTGCAGGAAGAGGTCCACCCAGGCACATCCCTGCTGAAGCACCCTCATTGGACAAAGTCAAGGTCCATCAGAAAGGCAGAGAGCTGTGAGCAAAGAAACTGCCTGTGTAGTTGATTCTTCCTTCATCATACATTATCTTCAAACACTTAAGGCAGCATCAAAGACGAAAACAAATTCCTGTTCTTAACCAAAGAACTCACAAGGCTTCCTGTTTTGATTAACAGCTCCAGTCCAAGGGGGAATTCATGAATACAAAAAACAAGGCTAGGATCCATTTTCCTGCCTCCCCTCTTCCGTGGCACCATTTCAGTGGTATTTTGCTGGGAAGAGCAATGCCTAATGGGTTCCCGGTGCACGTGAACCACATCAGGTATCATTAGAAAGCCATTCAAAAGGATGAATGCAGGCCTGCTTTAAAAACTGACAATGTAAAAATAGCACTCCCTCACTTGACACATCTGACCAAGTAGAGCAGATCTCTACGTGCACTTGGAAAATAGCTACTTACTTTCATGACCGAAACGAAACCCTCTCCCTGCAAGCGCGCACCTATACACTTAGCCTTACGCATGTGTGGCATCTGGTTTATTCAGTCAAAATAGCTGCACACATTGTTATTTTCAGGATTTGAGAAGCTATTGCCATGGGGACTGAAGATCCAAATAGATCCTGAGATCAGATCACAGGAGGTTTTAAAATAAAATTGCCATTTCTGCCAATAATCATGTGAAACCAGCTTCAATGTGTAAACATGGGGACTCACCTCTTTGGTGACTTCTTACAAATTGAAGTTACTGAAACAAGAAGAATATTATATGTTGTTCATAACAGCCTGGTACTAAATGTATAATTATTTTCAGGCTTTAAATATGCAGAACATCTCTTCAAATGAGCAGGAGATGGTGGTGGTAGCCAGCTGTAGTGGGTCTGTGTCGGTACCAAGAGCATAACTACACTTGAATTTTCTTCCATCAAGGCACACAAAGGGAAGTGTCTCTTGTTCCAGATTCACATAGCACCGCATCTGTGACTTTCTTATCTCTGCAGCAACACAAGCTATTATACAGAGAGAGAGAGAGATATTAAAAAAAAAAAAAACAAAAAACAAAAAAAAAAACCCAAAAAACTTATACCGGAGTAGAAACCAAAACTTGTTTTGCAGAACAGAAGTTATTGGAATCTGCCTCTACTTCTGCATAATTTCTGCAGCGAAGCGATCTCAGGCTGTGCTATCAGCTCTGGCAAATGAAGCGATGTCAGGGCAGGTTAATACTCAGATATGAGAACATGAAAGAAAATCCGCCCTTCTAAGGATGCTGTAATCAGAGCTGCATTAACCAGGGATGGAGACAGCCTGCTCTGGGTGGGTGCGGGGAGGCGCTGGTTGCACAACATGCACACAGTGTGGAAATGCACGTTGCATTGCTGGGACTGAGGGGAGTGGGGGGAACCAGAAGCCCCCCAGATCCACCTCAGTAAATCTTTGCCTTGTCTGTCATAATTATTTGCATTAAATTGTCTTTGCTTGTACAGAAAGTTCTTAATCTGAGTTAGTGAAATCAGATCAAATCCAAGTGAAGGCTCCTGATAACATTTAACAATGTGAGCACTAAAGATACTTTGGTGTCACTGCAATTCCACTTTGAGATACTTCTGCTAAAAAAATGCCTATTTTCTGCAGTGCAGGTGTAAGTCCTGCAGCACTCAGCGACTGTGTTTAGGAGAAAAAGTGTATTGCTAACATGCAAAAATCTGAAACAGGTCATCATGATTTGCGATGGTGTGGTGGGTTGACCCTGGCTAGATGCCAGGTGCCCACAAAAGCTGCTGTATCACTCCCCCTCCTCAGTAGGACAGGGGGAGAAAAATACGACAAAAGGCTTGTGGGTTGAGATAAGGACAGGGAGATCACTCACCAATTACCATAATGGGCAAAACAGACTCGACTTGGGGAAAATTAATTTAATTTATTACCAATCAAATCAGAGTAGGATAATGAGAAATAAAAACTAAATTTTAAAACACCTTCCCCCCACCCCTCCCTTGTTCCTGGGCTCAACTTCACTCCCCATTTTCTCTACCTCCTCCCACTCCAGTGGCACAGGGGGATGGGGAATGGAGATTGCGGTCAGTTCATCACACGTTGTCTCTGCTGCTCATTCCTCCTCAGGGGGAGGACTCCTCACACTCTTCCCCTGCTCCAGAGTGGGGTCCCTCCCATGGGAGACAGTCCTCCACAAACTTCTCCAACGTGAGTCCTCCCCAAGGGCTACAGTCCTTCACTAACTGCTCCAGAGTGGGTCCCTTCCACGGGGTGCAGTCCTTCAGGAACATACTGCTCCAGCATGGGTCCCCCACGGGGTCACAAGTCCTGCCAGCAAACCTGCTCCAGCATGGGCTCCTCTTTCCATGGGTCCACAGGTCCTACCAGGAGCCTGCTCCAGCGCGGGTTTCCCACGGGGTCACAGCTTCCTTCGGGGACATCCACCTGCTCTGGCGTGGGGTCCTCCACGGGCTACAGGCGGATATCGGCTCCACAGTTAGCCTCCATGGGCTGCAGGGGTCCGTCGTGGACCCACCTGGCGTTGGCTCTATCGGACATAGGGAAAGCTTCTAGCAGCTTCTCACAGAAGCTACCCCTGTAGCCCTCCTGCTACCAAAACCTTGCCATGCAAACCCAATACAGATGGTAACATGCTGGCCATTCACATCTGGCTATGGTGGATCAAACCACCATTTCCCCATCCATCTGTGGACATTAACATGTGTCAGTAAATGTATATCACTCGGTACCTGTTCAAAAGAGCAGTGTCACAGCACCATGGTGTTTAGGAAGCTGGCAGTACCTGGGGCTTTCAGCATGGCTTCGCATTATGATTTGGAGGTGATGAAGGTCACTCCAACCACAGAGCTCCAAACCTGCAGTTTGGTTACTTCAGAAGTGATCCTCCAGTGCCACCAAACCAGAGGATACAGGAGAAAAGTCAGCTTCTTCCCTCGTGCTGCTGAAAAACAAAGAATTGTCTGATGTGCATCAAAACTCTCATTGCTTGGGGCTGTCAGCACAACGGAGTTTGCGAGCTAAGGCCTGACCTGGCAGACTACCAATGCACCAGAGACATTTTAAGTGTTCACTAAAATGAGGTTGTCCTGTCTGGATTGCCTTTGGGAGACCAACCAGAGCCAACCAGGTCTCTCCCATGTTTCATAGTCCAACTGTAGCCCTGAGCTGGGTATACAGGTTGGTTTGCAGGAGCTTCAATACCTCTGGGGTGGACAGGCCATGGGCACGCATCCTGCCAGCCAACAGGAGTAGCCTGTGACAGCAGAGCGGCCCGTCCACTGCTGAACCTCACCAACACCAGGCCTGGCCGGCACAGCCAGCTCTGCATTGTCCATCTCGTGCACACACTGCAACCACACCGAAATGTGCAGTACCATCACCCTGCTGCAAGTGATGCTGATGAGGTCTGACCACAGAGGATTGCCCAAGCTCACCCACAGTCTTCAAGGCAAGGCCAAGATGGTTCATAGCAGGTGGGTCCTCCTCATGCTAGAGCTTACAGGCTGGAATATGCACTGTGGCTGATGACAGTTGTCCCCATGGGCCCAATGGCCATCTCCTCATAGATGGAGAGCAGCAACCTTCAGCTGGGCCCATGACTTGCAGGATGGAGTACAGGGGGATTTGGGTGGCTAACCCTGAGTCCCAGGGCTCCAAAGACAGGCTTTCCCTCACCCGCTGTGACACTCTCCCCCTTGCTGCAGTCTCCACAGCTTGCACGAGGGCTTCGAGGACTCCTTTTGCCTAAATGATGCACCAAGACAGGGTTCCCCTGGTGGCATCGGCACAGCCTGGCACTGCCACAGCTGATGCGCCTAGTTCCCTGGCCAGGAGGGACACCTGAGAAGCCACACATGATCATACAGTTGACACAGGGCTACCTGTACCATGCCCCCAGGGTCATAACACGTGGACTTGCACCACCAAGGATATCACCCAGGAGCATTGACTCTTCCCTCCTCTTTGCCATGACACAGAAATAATCCTCTCCTGCTCCAGAAGGTGAGGAATATGTTACCCCATACCCTGTGACTAGCACATTTAAAGGAGATCTCTATTACCTCTGCAGTTTCCCAAATAGGATGACATCATTTACCTGGTTGAAGACCACTTCTGCAGTTATCTCCCTCCCAGACATGCTTCCCTCTTGCTGTCTCTACTACCATATTCTGTGCATCCATAATGAACAGAAGAAAGAAAACTGCCAATTATGCCAATTCAATTATCCACTTTGAAATATAAATTAAGAGAGCCATCCTGCGGACAGTCACTCCCAGGTCCTCAGGGACCTTTCCTTTAAACTGCATTCCTTTCCTGTCTCCTTCAGGCACAGTGTAGTCTGTGTCAGGGACTTCCTGGCCCTTTTTGGCTCTGGGGCTGGGCTTCAACCGGTGCATCTCTGGGCTGCCTGTGCTGAAGGCTCTGAGACATGGAGCAGACCACCTGGAGCTGTTCCCACCAGGAAAACCAGCAAGCCCATCAGGTTTTGATGTTTGTGGCACAGCCCAGCCCAGCTTCCTGAGCACCTGCATCCCAAAGCCTAGGAGGCTGGTGGATCCATGGCTCTGCAAATGGTATCTCAGGAGCTTTGCTTGGATCAAAGCTCTGGGCAGGATGGCATTCTGGCTGCTGATCACCATCTGCCTTAAATTTGGGAGAGCTGGCCACATCCTGGTGTAAGTCTCCGTGACCCCTCTGGTTCTGCAGCAGCCTGCAGCTCAGACATAGAATCATAGAATCATAGAATTGTAGAATTGTTTAGGTTGGAAAAGACCTTTAAGATCATCAACTCCAACTGTTAACCTAGCACTGCCAAGTCCACCACTAAACCATGTCCCTAAGCACCACATCTACATGTCTTTTAAATACCTCCAGGGATGGTGACTCAACCACTTCCCTGGGCAGCCTGTTCCAATGCTTGACAACCCTTTGGGTGAAGAAATTTCTCCTAATATGCAATCTAAACCTCCCCTGGCGCAACGTGATGCCATTTCCTCTTGTCCTATCGCTAGTTGCTTGGCAGAAGAGACCAACACCCACCTTGCTACAACCTCCTTTCAGGTAGTTGTAGAGGGCGATAAGGTCTCCCCTCAGCCTCCTTTTCTCCAGGCTAAACAACCCCCAGTTCCTTCAGCCGCTCCTCATAAGACTTGCTCTCCAGACCCTTCACCAGTTTCGTTGCCCTCCTCTGGACACGCTCCAGCAACTCAATGTCTTTCTTGTAGTGAGGGGCCCAAAACTGAACACAGTATTCGAGGTGCAGCTTCACCAGTGCTGAGTACAGGGGGACAATCACTTCCCTAGACCTGCTGGCCACGCTATTTCTGGTACAAGCCAGGATGCTATTGGCCTTCTTGGCCACCTGGGCACATTGCTGACTCATATTCAGCCAGCTGTTGACCAACACCCCCAGGTCCTCATCAGGAGAAAGGGATGTCTTCAGCTCCAGGTGGGTGCCTGGGCCCTGAGCACATCCCCCTCCTCCTGGGGCTTGGGCTGCCTGGGCCCAGGGCCAGCTTTGACAGCGCAGCTGGCTGGCCTTGAATCAAAGAGCTGTTTGAGAACAAGCTGTGAGGAGCCTCAGCAGGGACTCACTCTCCTTATCGCGGGAACTGCTTTTAAGCAGGGCTCTTGCCCTTAGTCTCTGCCTGAGCTACATTGCAGCTATGCCTGTACTTGGCCATATAACTCACCACTCTGGACCCTGACATGACCTGGGACCTGCCTCATCACTATGGTCTTGTCTGGTGATAGGGCTTTTGACTGACCTCAGCTACCATCACCCAACCAAACTCTTCTTGCTTGGGTACCGTGGCAGCAGGCCCTTGTCCATGAAGCCCTTACCCCATGCCCACCCTGCTGTCACCCTCAACCCCAGCTCACCTTCCTGTATGGAGCTGCCTGACAGTGGGAAACAGCAGAAGATGAGGAACTGGTGTGTACTTACTCTGGGGTTTCTTGTGAGAATAGCGGAGGAGGAAAGTGATGCTCTGTCCCAGGAGGAGCTTCCCCTAATTCTCCTTCCGGTCAAAGTGTGGACAAAGATGCTGAGACAGCAACTTGGCTCAGACTGAACACAGAGGGCCTATGAATAACCAGAGGTTTTATGGTTCCTCCTTCACTAACAACGTCCCCCAGATTCTGGAAATGCTAGCAGACCAGACAGCTGCTCCCTCAATGCTTCTGTTCCTGGTCTGCAGATAAGAAGGCATATACAAATTCCGACCCAGGGCTGTTCACTGGTTCTTCCAAAGCCAGCCTCATGCCAGCTCCTTCACCAGCTCTTTGTGTTGCCCCCAAAAGCAACTTCTCCCAGCAGCAAGGCCAGCCCTCCGGGACTGGTCCTGGCACAGATGTACTGAGGAGGGTCCTCGTTTCCCTGAGCCCTGTACCAGTCCACATAGCTCCTTACAGCCCAGTGGAGCTGCCTGTTTTTCAAAGTGCCATTGATGGTGCTGCCTGTGGGTAGCGGGATATGGTGCACTGCTGCAGAGAGGTATTTAAGACTGCCAGGTCCATTGAGACACTGTTGAAGGACTGGGAAAGGACATCAGAGACCCAAATTTCATGAGGTACATATCCCCGCTGTAGCCAGGGCAGGGATTCCTTTTGTGCACCATACTAGCCTGTGGATGGAGTTTTCTGCCAAAAAAGCAGCTTTTTTCACCCCAGACTGGAGTCTGGCACAAGGTAAGCTGCCTCCAGTGTGGGTGACCGGAGAACCTGGACCCTGGCATGAAAGGGGCAAAGTAGCAACGGGACAGCATGGTGACACCCGTAACCTACTACTTTGAAAATGAAGGACCACACCGTACCCTGAGAGTATTCAGGTGCCAAATTCATAGTGATATGGTTCACTGAGCACTAACTTGCTAGTGTAAATATAAGGACTATTCTGGGTCAGATCAAAAGCCTGTCTTATTCAGTATTGCATCTCCAACAGTCACCAGTAAACGGATGTCTTAAGAAAAGCATAAGAACAGGAAAAAATGTGATGCTTCCCCCAACGCTTTCCCAGCTTTCAACCATTTTCAGATTAGGGGTTTCCTGACCTGGGTGTGGATCTTTGTACACAGCAACTTTCCATGGGCTTCTCTTCGGTGAACCTATCTCGTCTCTCCTTGAGTGCGTGTTACCTCTTAGCATCCATGGTATTTGATGGCAGCCTTTGACAAAGCTGGAGTCTTTACCAGGATTTACCTCACATTCATTACAAAGCCTTAGTTACCATGAGGTAAGAACATAACTCTTCCCCTATGAAGATAAATTTTTACTTCAGTGATGGAGAGAACTGCAAACATGCATTAATAGTCTCACTGAAATGATACATTTATCTTAAGGGAAAATGAGTGTCAAAGGCATTGTAGGGGACTTTGCCTTAGTTTACTTTATGCGTTACTCATCCTTTTTTGCCAGAGTGCAACACCCGATGAGACGCTGCTCAGCCGGTTGCTGGAGAGCTGTACGTACAGCGGGGACAGCTGCAGACGATGCGGGCAGGGACCCCGGCCACACGCGTGTCTGAGCCTGCACTAGTCACGCTGCCTCTAACAGGCACGAGAAAGCAAGGCATGAAAGTTAACGTCTGCTGGGAGTTAGAGAACACATGAATAGCAGCAAATTTTGTAGGGAAAAGCTCCCTCCTGCTCTGCCCTGCCAATGGCACTACACAGTTACAGCTGTTGTGCAACCCAAGTCAGAGATGCTTAGGCGTCCCATTTTGAGATGGGCAAGCAAGATGCGAGACTCATGAGTGGTTTAGAACAACCTAAAGACTTAAATAACTGTCTTTGTACCTTTCTGTGATTACAAGTTGCATGATTTTACAGACTGTTCTTGACAGGTCATCTATAGCCAAGTCAGCAGCAGTGGTTTAAGACGATACCACCTCGCCAGCTGCCTCACTCCTCTGCTGGGAGCAGCAGGAGGCATCCACAGCTCCTCCACCCCACAGGTCTTGGCTTCAGCTGCTTGTGGCTGTGAACAGAGAGACTGAGGAGCTGACACGTTTTATTTGCCTCTCCTGTCTCACCTTCTAACATCCACTAGTAGGGTGGGACTGACAACAGGTAGCRTCTTAAAGCACTGCACCTAAATGTCCCTAATCCTTCTTGGAGGGACGGCCAGCAAGAACATGACTCAAGTTCATTACATTTCTTTTACATGCTGGTTTTCTTGCAGCTGTATCAACTGGTGGATGTAGACAAAATCACTGGCTGCAAAAGAGCAAGTGACCAGCTACCGGGGAGTGAGTGGCCTCTGACTCTGGAGCTGGGGTTCTGAGCTGATCATGTGCACTTCCCAAAATATGGCAATATCACCTGCTAGGTCCATTTTGTTTTGCTGAAGCCAACAGGTCATCCCAGAAACAAGCACAGCTCAACTCGGTTCAGTAATGGGACATCCGAAGAGTTGTTATTGTCCCACATCTTTGAATTATGAAAGATCTTTCCTCCCCATAGCTCTTTAAGCTATGAAGTTTATGTTGTTGGGGTACTGAAGGCACCCACAGACCTCATTGGCGCTAACCAGCCTCTTTTCCTCCCCTTCACCCCTTCCCACCTCCCAGGAGCCCCGTTTCAGCCCAGCTAGGACATCAGCCTGCACATCAAGGTCAGGGCTGTGGTGGAGTTGGAGACCGGCACCGCTGCAGCGTCACTGAGGCAGGGACTGACAGCCCTAGGGGGATGAAACGGAGTGTGGGGAGGCTGCTCAGGGCCAGTAAATCCTATTAGTGTGCTCACGGCCCTGACATATATCTTGCAGGTCTTGGTGACAAGAACACATTGATATGAAGCTCATATGGTGAGGAAGAATGGCCACCCTGAACCACATGGTTCGCTCAGTTTTCAAAGTAGCAAAGTACTCGTTCCTTATATTTTAGTAGAGTCTGTTAATTACAGTGCCAAAAAGTAGTATTTGCTCAACTACATCAAAATGTTTTCTCTTTGAATACAGGCAAGTTTAATTATCTAGTCAAGAGCTCCACCAAGAAGCTTTATTCAGGCAGTAAAACTAATCAAACTTCCATGTAGCTCTGTCTAAGAGGCGTTCAATTCCTGAGTGTCTACTAGGACTAATGAAATGCACTATAGAAACTCTGAAAGACTTATATCATGGATAGGAAAAAATGGGAAAGAAAAGACATTGCCACTGTTGTATCTATAAATCCTATCTAGTGGAATGGGTATAGATTTATGGATTGGTAAATTGAGTTATCCCAGTCTGGAGACACACCATTTTTTATTTGCAAGTTTCCCTTTTACCTCACAGATTACGCTGGATGGAGCTGAACAAAGCTCTTTTGTTTGTAGTAATGGTAAGCAACTCCTCCAGAGGATAACTGCAACACCCCTGCCTGGCAGGGATCGGATCGGCATTGCTCTGATGTCCTAGCAGGCCTGAGTAAGCCACAGCTGGCAGCTACGGCCACCTTCCTTGGGGGGTAAAACAAAGTTCTCAGCTTCTGAATCTACTTTAGCAGCTCTCTTGAAGACAGGGCAGCTGGATCCAATTCCCCTTCAAAAGAACAAGTGTCAGAGCCTAGAAGCCATCGCTGACATTAGTGATCTTGACAAACACCATCACATCGGTCATGCCATTTGGGCTTTGCCTGCCTCTGGCTCCTTCTCTTCCATTGCTAGCAATAATGGTGCAGCACACCCAGACAAAGCCGTTGGGAAAGGGCACAGAGGAATGTGCACAGGGAGCCGAAACCACTTGGATACAAGAGGGATGGAAGTGCTACATTGACCCCTCAGATAAGAACATTTGGCACGCAGCTGAATGACAGTGAAGAAGAGCATTAGTCTTCCAGATTTTTATTCATCTCCATCAGGCTGCAAGCCTTATTTTGCCAGAACTGAGTTACAAGTTACAGTCATTTGAATGATATAAAGAAGGGCTGGGGGAAAGCAGTTAAAAAGCTGAGCTGTCAATTAGAGGGAGAGACTCTGAAGGAGGTCTGTGAAAAGCTTATATATAGCTATAAGGGTCTGTTGCAGAACCTGATGTGGTATAAGATGAGCTAGATATGAACGTTACATATTTTTGTTATTTTTTATTTTGGTTTTCTTGGATGCTTTTCTTCCAAATAAATCATACTGTGCTTTATGGAAGGTGTTAGATCACTGCTTACCATTGTCTACAATTACCTTACATCACCCCCACACATCCCCTTTTCTAGCCTGTGGGTGTGACTTCGAGTCGCTGTATTTGACCCAGCCTGCTGTGCCCAGGCTACTATCAACCTGGAGGTCCTGGGTCTGTTTGCAATGTATACAACCACCACCCCAGCTGCACTAATGACTTTAGGGGGGTTGCAGTAATTTTGACAGTTTGGGGACAATTTGTTGGATCTGCAGAGACCATTTGTGCTCTGCATTACGGTAGATACAACACCCCCGGAGGCACGCAGCCGTCATGTGCACATGCGTACAAAGGGGGCATTCGCAAAGCGCTGGATTTGCTTTCCAGGTGGGGCTTGCTTGCATGGCACAGGAGCTGAAGGAGATTCAGGGCTTCCCAAAACATCTGGATTTGCTAGATGCTTGTTGTGCAGCATTTCCCAGGCAACATACAGCGACGTTAGTGCAGTCGTTGGGAGTAGAGGGAGGTGCGGAGCAGACCCCCGGCACACTCGTGGCTGGCAGAGCTGCCCAAGGCTGGCTTTGCAGGTGAGCCATGCCAGGGAGGTCACCGCACAGTGCGTTTGGGGGACAAAACCGCAGCCAACAAGTGCGCGGGGGCTCAGGGAGCTTCCCGGAGGCCGGGGCGGCCCTGAGGCCACCCACAGCTCCCCTGCCAGGGTTGATCCCCACAGGGCAGGTAGCGCCCCGGGCCTCCTCAGAAGCACGAGGCCACGGCAGAGCAGATGCGCACCACTGCCAGGCCCTCCCCGCTGCCCTCGGCGTTTCCTGGAGCCCCACAACGTTCAGCATTGAGCTGGAACTCCCCGCAACCGGACCCGCGCAGTGCCGGGCCGAGCCGTGGGGCCGGCGGCGTCCCCGCCCGCCCTGCAGGGCGCGCTCCCGCCCGCTCCACGTGCGAGGCCGCCGCCCGCCAGGCCTACACCCCCCAGAATGCAGCGCGGGGGCCGCCGCGGTGCAGGTCGGGACGCGCAGTCCCCAGCCGCCGGCCCCGCGAGGGCTCCCTCCGGTCGTTACGCAGGGCGGGCGAGGCGAGGCGAGGCGGGAGGGCCGCGCCCCGATTGGCGGAGCCCGCCCGCCGCGTCACGTGCGCTCGCGGCCGCTCTCTCCCAGTCACTCAGCAACGGCGCGCGCGCTCGGCACCCCCCCTCG
>JAYKAV010003288.1:767843-786243 GCA_035582835.1 Phoebastria nigripes | reverse complement strand
GCGCCGGCGGCTGTGCCTGGGCAGGGCCGGCAGGCGGCGGGATGCACCCCCCGCGTCCCCTCCTCCCGCAGCGCTCTGTTCCCCCACCCCGGCAGCCTCCTCGTCCTGCCTCCTCCCCGCGCCCCCTCCCCCGTGCTCGGCGGGATCGGGGCTCGGATGGGGTGGACAATGGTGCCGGCTGCCTTTTGTGCCAGCCCCTCTGGGCGGTAATAGTCCTTCCGCCGGGGCGAGGGGCTGCCCTGCCCGTCCTCCTGTGCCCYGCTGTGCCGCTGCCGCACACGGAGGCCTGTGCTGGTGGTAGGAGCCGCTCCCACGCTCTGATCAGTCTTTTTACAGTGTACTGTTACTGTGCTGGCCGATTTTGCTCCCTGCATTGCCTTAAATCAACCTCTTTTTTTTTTTTTTTCCCCCTTCTTTTTTTTTAAATGCTGGTAGGCACATAAGTAATCGTCTGATGGGCGTCTCCATCTAAACAGAGGAGTGTGGTGCTTACTAAGGCTTATGGGGTAGTAGTTTACTCCCCCGAATTTGAGAGACGCTGGGTGATTAGAAGCTTATTCCTTGGAGGTATTCCGAAGGTCTTCTGAATCTGTGTGTCATTACCGGGGACCTATTCCATTCTAGTCGTAATTGAAACGGGAGGAAATCCCAAATCTTGTGTTTAAGTTTCTGTAAAAGGAAAGGAAGGGGGAGGGAGTTGTTCTGAAATCAGGCTAGGATTGAAATCGGATTAGGATTCTCTAGGGTGAAAACTTAAATATGTGTCAGATTACTTTGACTTCACCTGAGGGTGTTTTCCACGCTTCTGTTGATATTATCACTTAATTTCACTTCTGTAATCAGTAGGGCTGGGATTTTTGTCCTTTGAAAGCACGTTTTGTATTTTAGCAGAATTGACACCTCTGCTGCTATTGTTCGGGTGGAGACAATTTTATGCAGGTCAGGCTTAGCAGCAGCAGTGTCTTTAAGATGACATTCACGGTGTAAACTAATCTTTATCTTAATTTTTGTTTAACTTGGTGACAGTGAATCTTTCTCACAGAAAATATTGTATGTAAGGAGTATGATAACTTCAACACTTCTGGCTAACATTAGTAAATGTTAGAAAGTAACTAAAAATTGCCCATCCTTCTGTTTAGCAGTTGCTTTTCAGGGTAAGGAGGAGGCGTGGTGGGTTTCTTTTTCCCCTTCTCATCCAGTGAGACACTTCCTGCTGCTCCTCATTCATTTTGTCCTTGTCTCATCTCCCTGTATTGGTTACTGGCTTTGTTGCTGCTTTCTCAGTCACTGGCCTGAATCCATCAGAGTGCTAAACAGGGAAAGGTTAGGTATGTTCATGCCTAGTGTGAACTGATCTGTCATCCATATTTGCTTATATTATAGCATGCCCGAGACTAGGGGAATTAAATATCTGCCTCTATGGGGGGGAAGAGGGGAACTGACTGCCTAAGCTTTACTGAAATTAGTTATACCAGACCAGCTAAGGTAGCTTAGCTCTCATTTCTTCCTGAAGGGGAGTAATTATTTTGGAATAGGGTATTTGCTGTTATGGAGAAGTATATCCTCTAGGGTTATCTTCCAGCGTGCTGACTGACTTCCTTTTGTGGCTGAGCCTAAGACTGTTTGGCAGATAGCTCCAACAACGTTAATGTGGTTAAAGCTTTCATCCATGCTTTTGAAAAGTGTTAAAATCTAAGAAGCATCCATCTTTTGGGGGCAACAAACAGATGAAACACAGAAATATGTAAAAGTTATATACCCGTGGAGATATGCTAAAGTGAGATTTAGATTCATTTAAAGGACTGTAAAAGATTAGAAATGTGTCAGCATTTTTCAAAACAACTTAATTTGTATTAAATATCTGAAATTTTCTACTACACCTCCTTTTTGACTCTTTTCTGATCATGGTACTTAATTAAAAGTTCATGTTAGAAGTACCCTTCTAAGTAAACTTTATCTAACTTAAGTCTCTAGAAGTGAAACAATGTAAGTTGAGTTTATAGTGGAAAATGAAGGAGCACAGCAGTGCTATATAATTGCCATTACTTACTGTGCTTCTCTTGAGATACTGCTACACAGACTGACCTGCTGATTGGTCAGTTTGCCTGTATTTAGTGAAAGTTATCAGTTCTCCACAAAATGTTTCTTTTCTAAATCAAATATTATAGGTAATTCCCAACTGTCAGCAATTAAGTACGCTTGTTTTGGTCCCTGTGCTGCAATAAGGAGTTTTACATAGAGATCCTGCCTCCAATTTTATGTACTTATCTTTGGAAACCAGGTGGCATCAGTGCTATCGTTGGCATTGATCTGCATCTACACATTTTGTCAAATTCCACCAGTGAGAAAATAAGCAGTTAGGATGATGGAGTAATAAATCATGGTCTGGTATATAGATTATATCCTTTGGAAAATCTAAAATATTCAAAGCCATACGCTCTCAAGTTCAGTTTGAAAACAGTGGCGTTTGAGTCACCTTCTGCCTGGAGACAGTCACTGCCTTTGAAGTCATCAGGCTTGAATACATTCTTTAGTAATCTTCCTTTGGCTTCTAATAAATACTGATGAGTTACTATTGATTCCCTCTGGGTACAGACTCTTCTGGTAGACCAAAATACTTACTCCTTTAATTTGTAGTTAACTCATATTTTATTACTGGGTTGGCTGGGCCATATAATTGTCTTTGCTTTTTGTTAATGCAACTTTAAGGGAAACAAAAGGTGAGTAAGTACTTTAGTTTTATGTTAAGACAGACCTCAGTACCCCATGCAACTTCTCACTATGCTCCTTTTCTAAGAGCAAAGAGATGGATCTGTTGAGCAGAAATCAAAGCTTCTGAATCCTTGACCTGCACAGGTTCACTCTACTTTTCCTAGTTGCAGCTTTGGGTGGAAGTTTCTTACCTTTTTGTTGGCTTCCTCTTTTAAGGAGGTGGAGTTTTGTATATAGAACTGGAATTCTGTTGTTGAGGTATTAATACTTCCAAAAAGTATTTAGCCACCAAAATGGATAATAGCAAAATCAAATGCCAGAAACGAAACATTACTCGCTTAATATGAGTTTATGTTCTTGCTTTTTATTAGTGAGACTCTTATTTTTATAGGTACTGACATGTGATTAGCAGCAGACAGAGCTAACCTGAACCTGCAAAGCTGAGCGATAAGGAGCCAAGACACTAGTGGCTTCATCTGGATGAACAACTGCCAGAACGGTTTCTCCTCACAACCTTCTCAATTTTATATTCTCCAGAGATGTGAAAGGGCTTTTTAAATTGTCCCATATATGAAGAGAAAGCTTTCCTGTGTTGATCATAGGCATGTAGTCTTAAGCCTCAGTGGGTTTCCTCCAAATGTACAGCACTGATTATTCCAATACAATTGAGGCTTCACAGGACAAGATTAAACAGTTGCAATCACTTAATTCGTAATACCCCTTGTAACTGCTGCGTTCATTTGTTTATATTGACATCTAAGCTAACCTAGCTTTTAGAAAACCTAATTTGAACCTTCTGATTTTTCTGCTTGCAGTTCTTCAGCTTCATTCTTTGCCTAGTAACATCCTCAGACTTTCTTACTTCTCCAACTTCTTGGACCAGAAGTGTTACTTATTCTTTATTACAATAGCAGGCACCCATATGTTGGCTCACTGTTCTGATGTTTAAGGTGACAGATCAAACAATTCAGCCCATTTCTGGGCTCCATCATGCCTAACGGTTACTTGGGAAGACAAACGCCATCACTCTGAACGTCCCCCCTTCCTTCTTCCCCCAGCTTTATATGCTGAGCATGATGTCATATGGTATGGGATACCCCTTTGGTCAGTTGAGGTCAGCTGTCCCGRCTGTGTCCCTGCCAACTTCTTGTGCACCCGCAGGCTACTCGCTGGTGGGGTGGGGTGAGAAGCAGAAAAGGCCTTGACTCTGTGTAAGCACTGCTCAGCAGTAACGAAAACATCCCTGTGTTATCAACACTGTTTCCAGCACAAATCCAAAACATAGCCCCATACTAGCTACCACGAAGAAAATTAACTCTACCCCAGCCAAAATCAGCATACTCAGCTACTTTACAACCACCCAGTTTCTTTCAGGAGCTCACTTTTACAGATTGATCAGCTTTCTGCCTTTCACTTTGCTGGCACAGGAACTGATACTGGCAAAAGAAGAGATGGGAGGGAATAGGGTTACTTAGGTTGGTTTAGGATACCGTGGACCTGCTGTCTTAATAGCCTCACTGGCTCAGTGAATCTCAGTAGTTTAAGTGAAAACACAGGTGTCGGGTACCTTCATGTTGGGAACTGGATTTAATAAAAGATCCAGTACTCTTATGTAGAGTTTCTAAGCTCTGACTCCTGCAGCTTCTTTATTACCCTTTCATACTCTTGGGAGAATACAGGTGTACATGTTTGTACCTTGGAAAGAATTACATGGGTAGGAAGTAAGAGGTAGATGTGGGAAGCCTCCTCAGTTGCTATTGCTACAGAATTTTCCAAACTTTAGTTAGTCTGCAAGTAAATAGTACAATGCTGTGAAATGTTTGTGACTCTTGGCGGAAGATGAACATCTAATAAGTCTACTTATGTATACTGTCATACATTTTCCTTGTGAGGTTCAAAATCAATTGAATGCATTGCATTTTAAAATGTTTAAAGACACAGATACCTTAGGAAGTCATTGTTTATTTCAGAAATACCTGTGGAGAAAACAATTTGGAGATGGCATCTCATGATGAACATAATCTTCATAAGCTGATTGGGATCTGTGCTTGCTGTATTGAGGCCCAATTATTGCTGTTTGTTGTTGTGATATACCAAGCCTTAGCTAATCTTCCTGTAATTACAGAATTTGTTTTTCTTCATTCTTGTGTATTTCTAACACTACAGCAGTTGCTCTGGTATCTCTAAAGCTGCTTGTATTAAAGGATTGATTTTTAACATGTAAACTGTCAAAGTTGGTTGCAGCGTAACTGTCATACTAGTTTTAAGAGCTCTTTAACTATTTTTACATGAGTTCTTTGAGGCTTTCATAATATTTGTGCAGTTCCAGCACAAATCCAAGCAGGACATTTTGTCCTCTAAAACTGTGTTATCTGAAAAGGCAGCGATTAGGAGGATGTACCAGCTACAAGTGAGTGATCAGATTTGTATTTATTGTGGGATTGGAAGTGGAACAAGGCATCTAATTTACAAGATTAGGCTAGAAGAGGCAATGAACTGGTTGAAGCTGATGGGGTGTGTCATCAAGCAGTAAAGACAAATTGCCGAGTGAACTGACTTGAAATGAAAATGTAAAACCTATATATTTTCCAAGAATAGAGTCTATCAGTTGTTTCCAAAATACCCAGCACTGTGAAGCTCTGATACTGAATTGGTATTCCTGATTACTTCTGTAATAGCAGAAGCTGTGGGTTTTGCATTCCATTTCACAAAATTTCACATGGGTAGTCAAAAGAGCTAGTTTCTTCCAAAAGGTTAGTCCTGCATCAGAACTGTCTGTGCCTTGGAGTGAACTAGTTGGAAAGCTCTTCATGTTTCTTTAATTTTCTGCTTCCTTAGCTTCCTGAGCCAGCCCTTCATATCTGGAGAAGACCAGTGCTGGCTCAAAGAGGTCAGTGTGAAGGGGAGATGGTATACCTTGTCTAGTGATATTTAACTGTTGGATTGTTACCCCTTCACAGTCAGATTGACAACATTAAATCTGCTGGGGAAGCTCCATATCGTTTCATCTGGGTCAACTGACACTTGTATCCTGTCTCAGGTTAAGCAAATGTTACAGTCAGTTTTAAACTTGATTGTGTGTGTGTGTGTTTAATAAATACAGCAAGTACAAAATGGGAATATATACTGTATGAATGACTGCAGAACAGGAGACAAAATTAATATCTTCCCCATTCAAACACCTATTACTGAATGACTTGTTTCCCTCCTTCTGTCATGTCTGACCAGCTGAGGATCTCTTCTGTGCATTTTTAACCTTGGTTATTGTCAGATTCAGTAACGGGTGGACTTTGGAGGTAGTGATAGAATAGGTGATTTGCAAAATCAACTTGGAGAAATGGCTTCCTTGTAGTTTGACTTGTTAGCCTTGATGGAGATGTATTTTAATGCATGCTCAAGCCCCATTGCAAACTTGCTGGTCTGGAACATAGTCAGAGCTCGTCTGCATGCGGAGAAGGTGGTCAGACAGGGTGCTAGGGTGACTTGTGGCCAGGTTTTCAGAGATACAATAAGGGATTCCTGGCCAGGTGCAGTGTGAGATTTCAGGTTTGCAGTTCTCAGAACGTCCTAGTCCTTGCCTTTTCTTAGTCAACTACAGTGTAAGTCAGAAAGTTGATGAAATTATGCAGAGAGACATTGTGTCTCTCTCTCAGGTAAGCTAAGGTCACCCTAACCAGCAGATACTGTCTTTGCATGCAGCTTTTTGGCATCAGGATCTCTTGCTTCTTTTCATGCACACAAATGTTAGATGCAAAGTCAGTGGTAGTGATTTCTCTGCACCAAAAACCTGACTTGCAGCCAGATATAGAAGGCTTTCCACATCAAAAGACAATCCTGAAATGAGAGAGCCCTGCTAGGAGTCAGCAGGATCCTGTTAACCACTGTTCATCAGGCATGCAAGAAGAACGTAGGCTGGTAATGGGTAGTGTTCATAACACTGAACAAACAGCAGTGAAGAGCAACCTTCCAGACAAGAAGAGACGTTTAAGGAGCTCTGACACAGGCAATCAATGTGACGGTGCCTTTGAGCATCATGAGCTGCCAGCAGCAGTTCAGAATCTGGCAGTACCCTCTTCCCATGCCCATTGCCGATAGGGGTATGGCCCACTATACCTCTGTGCTTGGTGTAACCTGTGTTTTGGTGGGCCCTATGGCTGTGAGGTTCAAAGGAGTTTTGTATTGGTTCTTGTCCATTAAAACCAGACCGCTTTTGGTGGTCTAAGCAACTTCTTAGGGCTAGCCGATACCCTTTTTATGGAAGGACGTATAAATTGGAATTTTGAGAAACTGAAGATATCCTCAAGGAAAGAAATATGATACCCAAAATGTTCAAACGGCAGAAACATGGAATCAGGRCTTATGTCACGTTAAAAAGTGAGGTAGAAGCATCTAGAATTCATGATACTGAAATGATTAAATCAGAAGGGTTGCTGACAGGGTTCATAAAAGATCGTGGGATGTTGCTGGAGTGTATTTTCTAATTCCTAGCGCTCCATCTTCTTCCTGGACTGTCAGCTGGGTTTGTTGTTTTCTCTTGCATCTTGAGCAGAATGATCTCTTCATAGATTTAATTAGGCAGCTAGCACATGTTTAATCTTTTTTTGCCTTTTGATTATGTCTTTCAAAAAATAGAAAAAAAAAAATCCGATTTCATTTGAGCCATGTAATATTATACCAAAAAAGCTTGCTGTGGTTGAATATAGACTAGCTCTCTAGGGACTTGATTTGTTGTTTTTTCATGGCACCCTGTGAATGTATGCAAATTGCAATTATTGTTTCCCATTTTATAGATGGAATAATAGGGCTTTTTTTCCTCACTTCACAGGGAGGTGCTTATAAATACATCATAGAATCATAGAATGATTGTCTGAGGTACTTTGATATTACATTTGAAGACTGTTTAAGTATCTGGAAAGGGAGTGAGGGAGTGTCTTTGTTCAAGCATAGATTGCACAAGAAGGTATCTGGCTAGTATTTAGCCCAGTAGGTTTTTTTTTTTTTTNTTTTTTTTTTTTTTTTTTTTTTTTTTTTTTTTTCCTTCCTAGGGGAAACTAGTATAAATATTTGGCACGCTTAAGAATGTCTGGTCTTCTGTGGCATTTGCCCCAGAAGTCTGTGAGGCCTTTCTGACCAAACACTTCATTTTGTAATTAGATTCTTGAAAGTGGTTATCTACAATTTTATAAAAGCTTTTACATTTAAAAGAATTTGTTTAAGTCTTTATGCTGATCTAAAGATCAAAATTTTAGTCTCATGTTTGCACCTAGTTACCATGAACAGTCATTTTAATTTTTCTCTGCTGTTTTCTGTTTTCATGTCCTGTACACGAGCAAAGATGGTATTTTGGCTGTGAAGTATGGCATTAAAAGTGGTGGATTTGGTTTCTCATAATGTGTGTTAGAAAAAACTGAACCTGTACCTCTGAATTGGGGTCTTCTAGACTACAGAAGAGGAAAGGGACTCCTGCTCTTTTGCAATGGCGATAAACTGTTCTGCTTGAATAGAAGGTCAGTGTATTTTCCCTCCTCGGTAAGGGAGTGGGAGGGACGCTTGCTTAGAAATTCTTAAGAGAGGACAGAGGTGGTGTCATGTCTTGGGAGCGACCAAGGAGTCATGTAGGTGCTTTTCTTGTTCTCTCTCAAGGACAGGATAAACTTCTGCTTCCAGGAGATTCTAAAGCATCTGCTACACTGTTCGTGCAATACAGGAAAATAATGAGTGTCTTTTTAGTGTTCACACATCTGAATAGAAATTTGTGTACTGGCAAAAGCAGATTCCTGTAACGTAAAACTGTACCAAATTTCAAATCCTTGTATGTATTTAGTGTGTGTCAAGAAGCCTTAATCTTCTAACTTTTTAAAAAAGTGTGAATAGGAATCACTTGTAATTAGGCTATCTTGGTTATCCACTGTTCTTGGTGCTTATTTGGTATATCACAGTATTCAGATAAGGCAGAGCTGGCATCATTGTAAAATTCAGTATGGCCACCTGTTTCCAAAAAGTACAGGAAAAGAAGAAAGACTTGATACAGGTATCCTTCAGACCAGTAGTTTCTTTTGGGCTGTAGCATAAATGATCAAACTCCACAGTTAAGTTCTTCAAGGTGGGCCCTTGTCAAAGTGGAGATAGCAGTGGCTGCATTGCCACTGCTCTTTGGAATACTACATGGACAGGTTCCTTGCCCTGTTAGGACCACAGGACGAAATGAATACTTTGAATTAGTTGGTGATCCTTGCTGCCTGCTTGTTGGTCTGTGCAGACCAACTGTTGTGCAGTGATGTGTTAGCTTGGGGTGCTGTGGGATTACCTGGAAACTTCAGTTTGACTTCAGGTGGAACACATATGGCTGCATTGTGGTCTTTGGTCTGATGTCAGTAAAGGTATGGTTAACAGTGTTAAGATTTACACCTGAATGGAAGTGCTGTAAAACTTTTGACTAGGTATAATGTCCTTGATTCACACAACAGCAGTAACTGGAAATCTACTACATTCTGTTTTCCTTCCCCCAGTTGAGTTTTGATGTTGAATAGAGAATTCCAGCTCTAATTTTATTCTATATTAAAGCAGCAGATAACATGTTGATTATGCTGGACTGCTTTGTGTCCTTCAATATTGGTGCAATTTCTGTTGAATGCACCCAACTAAATTGCTTCAGGTCCAGTCTCCTGAGGGTTGTTTGATATGTCTGTACTTATAAACTGGGTAATTGGTATATGGAAATTAAAACATGAGTGCTCACATCTCACTTCTTTGCTGGTATTAGCTCAGTATGCAGGTTAAACAAATGCAGAGAGGATATCAGGACCTCGAAGAATATGCTTACAAAAGAGCTGGTAAGAAATAAACTTAGCAATTGCTTTTTTGCCAAGATCTTTTGGAGGAGTGGAAGTAGATAATGCAGATGGGCAGCTTTGTCTGCTTCCATAGGGCTTTCAGGTGAGTCAGCACCATGAGCAACAATAATTGGGAGGCTTGTGGCTTTCCGTATTGGCATGCATGTCTGACTTCAGTGAGTCATTACCCATCACTAAGTAAAAGAGTCACAGTGGATATCTCATGCATCCAGTTTGCTGAGACTAGCCGGGTTCAGATACTTGAATTATCTTGCCACAGACTGGCTAACAAAAAGCAGCTGGTATTCATTTTAGGGGCCCCAAACTGGGGATTAAAAAAAAAAAAATAGTGTGGCAGCTCCAACTGCAAAAGAACTAGTTTTCCTTCAGTGGCCTTTATTAACCCTGAGGAACACAAGTCCCAGACAGATTGTGGCATAAAATACAGTAGCGTAAATACTGCACTCTGCTTCTAATGTACCTGGTACTGTGTTAAAGGTTACAAGCCAAAAGGAAACCTTGCAGTATTAAGGTTCTGCAGCACACAGAGAATCTGAACCAAGTTCTAATACTTTCTGCAAAATAATAGAATGTTTCCCTGAAAGAGGAGTAAATACCTTTTGGGTCAAACAGTAATCAAATGAAATAAAACTCTCTTGGAGTCTAAGGTCAGGGTGCAGGCACACTGTGAGTGTATTTGGCTGCTTTGGTAGATCTGTTGCTTGTACTGTGGAATCCATGCCCCCTGCCTGCATTTCTAACTGGGTCAGCATAATTTAATATGGAGCTATGATAATAAAGCCAGAGGTGAAGTTGTTCTAACTTTGTAGTCTATATGACTGAAAAAAAAATCAGCTTTATGGGAGTGCTTGGTAACTAGGTAAATCTCAAATCTGGGTGTGGGGAAGTAGAGTCTGCCTAGAACATACACTGCGGGGAAAAAAGGCTGGGTAATAATCCATGATGCTTGCAACTAAAGGAATAAACCTAGCAGGAAGGGTTAATTTTGACTAAACATTTGGTTTAGTTTGGCATGGATGTTAAATCTTTTTGCATGTCCAAAAGAAATAGAGGGGATCAGTGCGCACAGCGTCATTGGTTTTAGTTCTTTCAGCTGTGATTAAGTAGTTGCATTCAGACCATTGTGATGCTGTCCCAGAATTTCGATTTAGTAGTCCCAGAATTTTTCCTTCATGTGTTGTGATTTGCTTGCAATTCTTGGAGTAAGCTTATATGCACTTTGAAAGTGTGAACTGGTAGAACAGCAGTTTCACCTTCTATCAGTGTCCCTTTGTCTCTTTGTTTTTGACTGAAGCCATCTGTACCAGAACAAGTAGAACAATATCATCAGTCTAAGCCTCAACTTTACACGTACTAACAAATTATATTCCTATGCAAATATGGAATATTTAACTTCTAATGTTAACCAAAGATAGGCAGCTGACAACCTTAATCATCTCAACTATTGTATACAAACAAGCACTTGAATTTTTTTTCTGCCCAAAACCAGCCCAGCTCCTGAGGCTTCTGCATTTTCATGTGCATTGCAGTATTTCATGCTCATTAAAAGGTGTCAGAGAAGGAATAAGGAAAAAAGGCTAGTAAAGCGATTTCTAGGGAAAAACAGTGTTTACTTCATCAATGCAAACACCTTATCCTTTCACTCTATTGCACCCACACCTATGTTGTAAAGTATTTAAACTGTACTCTAGGGTATGCTCATAGCAAGAGGGGAGGTATTAGTTAAATCCAGTCCAGCTGTTGGAACTGGGCCAGTTTTTTTTCTTTCAGTTAGGCAGGTGGAAGTAGTCTGGAATTGACTTGCAAATGCTAAGCTCTTTGGGTACCCTGTGTGTTTAATCAAGCTGCTTTACTACCCCAGCTACATATTCAGGGTGACTCTTTCCTGTAAGCATGTATCTTCTGGTTTTCTTGAGACTGGTTCCTGTAATGCTGAGAGGCAAGAGCAGAAATAAAGAATTTAAACCACCAGTTATCTTTTAATGAAGTTTGTAGAAGCAGAGAAATTAGAATCAGTCAGTGAATTTGTTCTCTCTTTTCTACTTAATAGCTGAACTTTCAAAAGCAACTAAATGGACATCTTACCAAAGTTCCTGAAAATGTATCTTTTGTATCCACAGAATAGCCAAAACTGACATTGGTGTGTGGTGTTCGTCTTGTCAAGGTGAGCCTGGCTTTCCCACTTCCGTGGGCTAGTTGGAGGCTGATGCATGCTGGTCAGCCTGCAGGAGAGCAGGGGTAGCCAGCTAGCTGCTTGTCAGGCAGCTGGCAGGCCAGCTGCGCTGGCAATATTGATATGCTGGCTGGCATAAAAACATCTGTTTCCTGCCTCTCCATCTCTGATGTTTTCTGGACTTGCTCCTGTTGCAATGTAAGTGGTGTAAATGTGTTGATTAAAAGATGACACTCCTCAGGTATCCCACATAATGAGGTGGCTAGTCTGGGTGAGCACCACACTGAGCTCCAGATCTCGTTGTTACAATGGTAGGTAGATTTTTAGTCATTAAATGATGGTTATGCTTTAATCTTCCTTCTGACACAATTGGTATAGCTAAAAATGGTTAAAATGTTTAAAATTCGTACCACTTCCTGTTACAGCATTTGATTATTTTTTTCTGTACAGAGAATGTATGTTATTAAACACCTTGTACATGAAACTTCATTTTTAATTTCATTTAAGAAATCTTTATCTCAGCATAACAAAGGGAATGTAATGACTTGAGCTTCTCACTAGTTGTATCATTCACACATTTAAATAGTTTTGGTTTTCTGATTTGTACTGTAACTGGGGATGAAGTAATCTTATCAAGTATCCAGAATTTCTTGTCTCTTGGAAGTGATATACTTCAGGGACATTAAAGTGCTTATAATCAATTAAGATTGATTTTTAGATATGAAGTAGAAATTTCAAATTAACAGAAACCCTAAGACTAGTTCCGATATTTCATTGTGAATGAGATCTAACTTGCATAAAGTAGTACCAACGTTTTAAATCATTCTTTCATAAATAGAAGGACTATTCTGACTGCTTTGTCTCAGATGTGATTTTGTCCTTTTGAATTAGCCTGAATTTTCTTCTTGTAGTCTTGTATAACTTTGGTAGGGTTTTGGCGGTTTTCCCCCTGTCCCCCCCTCCCCAGGAAAAACACACTACATTATGTATTTGCTACAGAGGGTTTTGAAAAATGTTATCTTGTTCTGATGTACGTTAGACAGGTACAGCTGATTGGTTTTGGGATTCCTTGAATTTTTTTTTTTAGTTTACAGAAGCTATATGAGTTGCCTTTTCAGGTAGTTTAATGTATTATGCAATTAAATGTTTTTTATGTTAAACAAAGGCTCAAGAAGCCAGAGAAGCTTGTTAGACTTAATTATCTCCGTAGAATCTCAATGCTATTCAAAACTTCAAACTAATCTTTTTTTTTGTTTGCCGGGAAGGTGTTCATGGGCCATCTTAAGACATCAAGTGGTAGTGTTACAGCAGTGATACTTGCTCTTTAACATGTAGTGAGCATCTTGTGCACCTTTGTACAGGGTTTCACAAATGCTACTTGTGAAGTATGCGTGGTTGAGCCAGAGGGTCCCAAATGTTTAGTCACTTGAAAATAATTCTTTGAATGTGCTGGTGGTAAGGGTTACTGTTATGCTGATAATTCAGAATTTCACAGGGCTGTCTTTAGCCATTGCTTTTTGATATCAAGAGTTTTATGTACAGTTTTGTGTTCTGTCATAAACCAAATATCAACTGAAAAATCAGGAAGACATTTCCCTTCTCCACAGGTGGCTCTGAAATTGAGCTTTGAGTTTCTTGTCAGCTTCTTGTTGGAAGAGATACCAGAGCTGAAACACTGATCTGATGAGGATGGCTGTATTCTATGTTGCTTCTGCCCATTGAGTGTGTCAGAAGCCATTTTACAGGGACTGTGGCATTCTTTGAAGCCTTATTTTGGGCATTGACTTGAGGCTTGCTTTGTTTTCAAGGTCTCTTAAATCTCTTGTCTTTTGTCAGCTTAGCATTTTTGTGTTTTTTATCACTGTGAAACAAGGTTCCCTTGCAGCCCATAACACAACAGTCCTAATGTGTGTAGTGGTTTTCTTTATTGGCATATGAAATTAATTTCAGTTTTGATGCTTTGAGGGAACTAGGGATTATTTTTCTTTCAAGTGGAAGGTGTTAGGAAGAGATTCTTGGCATGTAATGCTTTGTATTTGGCTTTGGAAGAGTATTCAGAAATTCAGGGTAGAAGTGAGAACACTGATTTATCTAACAGCATCTAGTAGATCTTTTGGTTTTTTGCTAGTTTATTTTATAAAATAACAAAATGCCAAGGAACTTGAAATTAGAAATACTGCTGAACAGCTGCTTTTGACTTGTAGCAAGACTTAACGGTACTTGGTGCATTACTGTGGTTACGTTAGCCTGTCAAACACACTGGTAAGTAATTGTTCTTCACAGATGGTGAACTGGGGAGAAGAAATCTCGTTACAAAAGCCTTATGAACTCAAGTCTGACTTGAGTCATATGTAACAATTGAGATGTAATGTAGCACAACTTGATAAGTGTTGTGTGTTCTTGTTTCTTGATAGTACATGCAGACTGATAGTTACTCATTTTTACTTTCTGCACCTTGTGTATGGTGCATTAATACCCTTGTGTTTAGGAGTGGCCTCACAGTTCAGATTCTGCAGGAATAAACTGTCATCATTTTTGTGATTTGTAGGATTTTGCCTATGCCGAGTTTTCCCTTTCTGAGATTTGGAGTCTGATTTTATTCAGTGAAACAGTTCAGATTTGTCTTGGGGGTAGTTTTGAGATGTGCTGTTTCAGCATGACATGAAGTTACTTCTTTGAGTACATTAAGCTGAGAAGTGACCATAGTCAGATGCTGTGGATGTCAAACACTGTATTAGATCCATTTGTAACATCTTGCTAGGCTTCAACTAGTATTGGATATATAGACTTATAGCAGATGGTTGTCCTCCCAGCCTGAAAGCTGGTAATGAATCCATGGGGTTAAGTTGCAGAATAATTTGGTCTCTACTCTCTGTTTTAGCTGACCTGTGTTAGCTGGGGAAAGTGTTTAACCTTTCTACTGCTGTATAAATTCCTTGTAAATGCCTATCGGTTCCCTATGTGCTGGGGCTTGCAGGTGGTGTAAAAGTGTGGTATTCTGCTTACAGTGGTAATGCTTCCTTAAAGGGAGGCTTGCTTTAGCGCTTAAGACTGCTTCTTTTGGATTATAGTATGTTTATTTCTTCTGAGGCTGTAGGAAGGTGCTGATAACCTGCTGTATTTCTAAAATGCTTCATTTGAAACACAAGCTTTGAATACCTACTTTCTACAAAATGCCAAGTCAGGACAAAAAATGAACTGGATCACTTAAGTCTGTTTTTTGGGGAATAAAATTTGTGCATACATGTGTTTTTCATGTACAGTCTATAATTGCAACAATTGACATGTATTAAGTGGAATTCATGGTCTTAAATATATTGGTATATCATGGTCATCTCATATGTCGGGGACGTGAAGTGGAACACTAGTATCATCAGGTTAGAAATAATGTCAGCATGCATCTAGCTGAGAGCACTGGTCGTGATCCGACCATGGCAACCAAGTTTAACTGCCAGAATGCACCATAGGCTCTCTGGGAACTTCAGTCCCATATACTTGTAGGAAGGCTCTAGCCCTAACACTGAACTACTAATTCTTGGATGATCCTGGTGACCCCCAACATGCTGAATTTTTAAAGATGCTTAGCCAGCAGGAGAACTCTGCAAGACTGGGAGCCCTTAGTTCAGTGGAGGCCAGATAACACTCATCAGTTCTGTGAAGTTAAGGCTAAGTGATATCCCCAGTTATCAAGCTACTTGCTCTGTGAATGGAGAAGCAGCTCTGGACTTAGTGGTGAGTACTTCCTATTCTGCCTTTTAAAGGAGGAAGGAAAAAACAAAAATGTACCAGAGCTGCTTTGAAAGAGAAACTACATATAAGTTTAAAAGGAAATACAAAAGAACAGCTAAAAGGGCAAAACCCAGGTAGTATGGAGATTGCCTTAAGAAGAGTATTAAAGCTCAGATGCTGTATGCTAATAGTCAGCAAAAATGTCTGCGTCGATAACCTTTTTTGAAGAATCTTTCTAAAGAGTGGTAGCTCTCTAAATGAGGAAAAGATGGCAGATTCTTGCACATTAAATGTAAAACAATAATGGAGTAATCGAATATTTTAAAGATCAGATTGATAAAAGAAAAAAACTAGTAAAAAAAAATATTGAGGGGGAATTGTAATAGGGTAAGATCAGTGGAGCTGAAATAATGGAAGTATGAAACAAAGGTAAAACCCTAATTGAAAAGCTGAGTGAATTATTTGCCTTTAGAAAGAAGCTTAGAGTCTTCCCAGTAGAGCCTTTATGGATGGATGACTCTGAGTAACTGTCTTTAGGCAAAGCATTGTTAGAGGAGGTTTTAGAGTAAATTGATGAAATGAATAGTAATGCCTTGCCTGGGACTGCACTGTATTTGTTTTTTCCTAAACCGAAAATATTAAGCTGCTGAACTGTGGAACACAGCATATAGTCTTTCTTAAATCTGCCTTGCTTCCAGAAGAATGGTGGGTGGCAAATGTTATTGCTGACCCCTAAAGAGCTTCAGATTTGGTCTGATTTTTCTGCTCAATAGAAAATATTCTAGAGTATTATCACATAGATAAATGAAAAAATGTAGGAGTAAACTGTAATTAGGGAGCAAATTTAAAAGTAAGTTGTGCCTTGCATCAGTTAAATTGCTGAGATTTCAAATCTAGCATGTACAATATTGGATTTTGGGGAGAAAATGCTAATGGACACTCAACTGATTTGTCATGTGATGGGGTACCCCTTAAAATTTAAGATAAGTAGGAATAAAAAAATAGATTTTAGGGGGAGGTGGGGCGGTGTTACTAGTGGGAAGTTCCGTAAAGTACTTTGGTGTCTAGCACATTCAGAATGATCCAGAAGAGGAGGTTTTGTAGCAGAAATCTAAGACAGCCTTGTCTAACTACATTTTTCCATTGAAATGCAGTTATCAYGGGGAGGAAATATTGAAAAACATTTTTAGGCTATTTAGTGCCCTTACATTTGATGCTGTTTTTAAGATAATTCAAATATAAAATTCTAATATAACAAGAAACTTGAATGACTGGTCCAGCTAGTTACATGCAGTGACTTTTCAGGTTCTTCATTTGTCCATTCCCTACCTACCCAATGTTCTCCCATTCCTCAGCAATCCAGTCCTATCATACTGAGCTTTTGCAGCAGGCTTAGATGGTCACAAGAATCAAATGGCTTAGCAAAATAATGAGGGGTGGAAGAAAGCGTAGCTCTGGTAGATGCTCTAGTGCTAGTGTCCTCTTACTGTAATAAGGACTTGCTTTGTTTAAAGTAGTATAGTTCACGCTTGTAGATGTCAAAGGAGAATTGTGTCTGTGTTTACTTGAGTGAGTTGGTTAATCAAGCAGTGGACAGGAAGACAAGCCTTCCTTACTCTCAAGTCAACCTAAAATAATTAAATGAACACTGCTATGCAAACTGGTTGAGAACAGTGAAGCTAAGGTAATGTTTTAAGCACTGAAACTACGTCCTGTATAGATTCATGGTGTGAAGTCTGCTCATTTCATTTACCTGTGTTTGAGCTTTAGCATGTTTGGTATTTCCTCTGATGGATGATGGGGAGTGCTCGTGTTTTCTGTGTACTGCTGGTTTTCACTGATACTTTTGAGCTTAGGGAAGCTATTTGCCCTAACTCAAAAGGAATGTGATAGTAGCAGTGAAGGTCAGTAGCAAGGATAGGACATAGAAAGTATTTTAAAAGGCTAATTTTAGTTAGTGTGGGTGATCTTTCTAGGCTGCCAACGGTCATCCAGTCCTGATTTTCTCTGAATTGCATTCTGATGGTACGTCTTTTCCACTGGTTGTAAAATGAACCTAGGGAGATTGCCTTCACTAGGCTAAAATTGTTCTTTTTCTATCTTTTGATCTGTTTTAGCTAAGAGGTACAGCAGCATTGTAGGGAATGCGTCCTGAGTGCCCAGTATCTTAAAGGAGCTGAGATATTTATGGGTYGGTTTTCCTTTACAGCGTTTAGGCTATAGATCCTAAGTAGACTCAGTGCCACTGTACTGCTTTGTTTCCTTTTGCCACGAGCCTAATCTGTCTTGTTTGCATTGAGTTCAGTCATCTTCTGTCACTCGTGGTTGATTTTGGCCAGATAACTGGCGTAGGTTATGTGTTTAGGTTGTGAATGTGATCATATGTGAGACTGTCTAATCTGTATTTACTGCTTCTTTTGGTGTGCACATATAAACACCTGGCGAGTCATTCCAGTGAAACTCCATGGGGAAGTCAATGTTTTCTGCTTTTGGGATAGTTATTGTGGTTTATGACAAAGCTTTCTGTAAGGTGTATAATGTTTTTTTAAAAAAAAAAAAAAAAAAGGCAAAAACCAACAACAACAAAAAAAACCAACAAAAAACCCAACATCAACAAAACAAACAAAAAAACAACAAAAAACCCAACAACAACAAAACAAACAAACAAAAACAACAAAAAACCCAACAACAAAACAAACAAACAAAAACAACAAAAAAACCCAACAACAACAATACAAACAAACAAAAACAACCCACAAACAAACCAACCAACCACCAAACCCAACCCAAAAAACAACTCGTGCATCTTGCTAGGAAAGATTGAGTTATAAATTATGCACACACTTTTCCTTATCTTTTTGATGAATAGCAGCACTTTTGACCTAGAAACAACTGACTCCGAAACAAAGCACTTCTTTCTTTACATACAAAT
>JAYKAV010003288.1:704841-766978 GCA_035582835.1 Phoebastria nigripes | reverse complement strand
TATCAACATTCTTCTCATACTAAATCCAAAACATAGCACTATACCAACTACTAGGAAAAAAAAATTAACTCTATCCCAGCTGAAACCAGGACACTTGGAAATAATCCATATTCAGTTTCTGTACCAGTTCTCTTATTATTACAGTGAAGCTGTCAGCTGTTCGAATGTTTAAAGTCTCCAAATAAGAAAAAGGGAGAGTTTTAGCATTCAGAAGGTGTGGATGTTCTTGTATTTTGTTTTCTGGATATTACTGCTTCTGTGCTGTAGAGGGAGTTAATTTTAGGGTCAGATTTTGGTTATATTGGGTAAATGCCAATGTAGCTGGGAAGATCATGACCATCAGAGGTGATCTAGTTCAGTGCTCTGCCTAAATACAGGATTTGTTACACCCTCGTCATTCATAACACTTCCAACAGCCTTTCTAGGCACCTTAAAGGCTTGCTGCTGGAGGACATTTTCACAAGCTAAACTACTCTTGGGCAATATGTGTAAAGAGAAGGGGTAAACTTTTATCTGCCTTTGGGTACCTTCAATATATTTGAGGACTGATACTGGCTCCTTTAGTTTTATCCTGTTGAGACAAATTCAGTTCTTCACCCTTTCCCTGAACATTCTGTTTCCTAGATTTGACTTGTTGCTGCTCCTCAGATCCAAATTGCCTGTATCTTTCTGGAAGCGTGGAAGTCTGGAAGGATGCAGGCCACAGCTGAGGTTTAAATGGGACAGTGAAAAACAATTCTTAACACAGTATTCCTGTTTATATTGAGTATGTTGTTGACTCGCACTCAGTCTGTGATCCGTTATATCCTTTGGACACTTCCTACAGTACCGCAAAGCCAGGGTAGTTGTTTATGTTCTCTATTTGCATAGTTAAATACATGCAGAAGTTTTAAACATGATTGCTTCTTGTCTTTTGAATTGCATCTGCTTTTTCCAGATTTTCTTAACTTGAATTCCCATTCTGTTCCCCAGTATGCTTCAAGGCCTCCCCAGCTTGGTATCACCCATGTTTTCTAGTATTTTCATTAATGACTTGATGGAAGTGTGTGCTTTGAATATTCTAGATACAGGCCAAGCTCCTTTGGGTCTCCTGTTTGATGCATATTTCCAGTTTGCCAGTTGTATCATTGACAGTCTGAGTGATGCTTGCTTAGGAGTGCACACCTACCCAATTTCATCTAAAATTTTTTTTTCATTATTTGCAAACCAAGAGAGAAGACAAAAGCCTTGCTAAAATCAAAGTGAAGGGTTTGTAAATAGAAGTTATGTTGATATAAATTGTTTTTGAGAAATTTTSTCTGCACTTATCACCTGATTGTGTAGGAGCTACCAAAAATCTTGTGCTAGKATTTTTCCTGGGATCCTTCTGCTCTTCTTAAAAAAGAGACTTTTTTTTTTTTTCAGGTCTTATAGAAAAACTTCTGTATCTCATTACAATATAAAAAAAAATATTTGTAAGATTCATCCTGAGAATATAAGAATTAGTTGAAGAAACCTAATTGGACCCCAATGACTAGAAAAAAAAATAATCTTAGTACTTACATGAGCATGATGTGTCATCTAAAAATTGTTTAATGTTTTCATATTTTCCTAATCAAAGAAACTAGCTGAACATGACTGAATGTGTTGTGTAGCTTAAGCTGGCTGTGGCCTCATCACTACTGGCAGATGACCGATGTGTGGAGAAAGCTACTTTTACATACAGTGGCAGGTACCAAGCRAAAAATGAAATTAGCCAGTTTTTGCTTAAAATGAGATTCAGGCAATTAATTTTGATATCTGAATTATCAACAGTTGAAGTTCATGCTGACATGTTAGAGGCCCTCTCTGTTCAGAACTAGTGTGTTGACTCGGTGTAAAACTTGCTTTGTAACTGTGAAATCTGCACTGGGAAGAGTCATTCATAGCACTTGGGCAGCCTATGCCTGCTAGCAAAGCAATGCTGTAAAAGATGGCTTAGCTAATGCAGCATATCCTCGTGCATCTGGTTAAATTGTGAGACCGCATGCAAGCCTTCCAGTGCAGTCTTTGGAGAGACCTTTGCAGTGCAAGGTGAGAATTTAAATTTAAATTTAATTCTCTTAATTGATTTTTGTGACAGGTCACAATTTCAAGGCCGTTTTATTACAGAAGCATGGTGGGAGCAAGTTATACACTTAAGGCAATGGATTGTCTGTGTGGAAGGAATCTTGCATGTGCCAGTAATATGTGAATGAAAATGAGGAAGAGAAAGCCTATGAGCTGCTAGTGACTTTTCACTGAAAACTGCACATGCATAGATCAGTTACACACTTAGAGAAGCCTAAGCGCTGGATGTACGTCAGGCTGTAAATCAAGAGTGAACAGCAGCTGCAGAACTCTTAAACACAGGAAGTTGTGTTCTTCTGGAATGTTTGTTGAACATCTTCCACTGCAGAGACCAGAAGAAATCTGCTTTAATAAGAGATTCACGATGTGTCCGAGTTATTGGTTTGCTGCAACTGAATTGATGCTGGTGGGCAACTGGTTTACTGTGGGGTCTCTGTGGCAGATGTGAGGCCGTTGCTTCTGGTACAGAACTGGGACTGAAATGTAAAGGGATATATTTGTTCAGCCTGGAGAAGAGAAGGCTCTAGGGAGACCTTATTGCGGCCTTTCAGTACTTAAAGGGGGCTTATAAGGAAGATGGGGACAGACCTTTTAGTAGGGCCTGTTGCGATAGGACAAGGGGTAATGGTTTTAAACTAAAAGAGGGTAGATTCAGACTAGATAATAAGGAAGAAATTTTTTACAATGAGGGTGATGAAACACTGGCACAGGTTGCCCAGAGAGGTGGTAGATGCCCCATCTGTGGAAGCATTCAAGGTCAGGTTGGACGGGGCTCTGAGCAACCTGATCTAGTTGAAGATGTCCCTGCCCATGGCAGGGGGGTTGCACTAGATGACCTTTAAAGTCCCTTCCAACCCAAACTATTCTATGATATTTTATTAGGCTCCAGCAGTGGAAGGGATAAGCTGTTGTAATATCATTGCTTCAGTCTTCATCTTTATGGCCAACACTGCTACCCTAGCATGAGTATGCCAAATTCAGGAAATGTTTGTGTTGGCATGACCTTAGTAATCTACCAGTGCCTCTTCAAAACAAAGGGGTATCTTCCTTTTATCCCAGCTATCCAGATGCTGAGTGTACACCTGGCTTTTGAAGAAAACATGCAAATTGAGCATATTCTTGATCTGTACAGGTGAAGCACTACATAGTCATGGGTTTGTCTTTTGAATCAACTTTTGTATAAATATTAAATGAATGGATCTGATGAGGTTGCTTACATCTCTGTTTTGTAAGATGGAATAAAGAAAATCACAGCTTTGAACAGTAGTAAACAATTTTGGCATGCATTAGTCCGAGTTGTTTATTCTTTTGAGATTACAAACATCAAGGTACATTTGCAACACAGTCTGTGTTTCAAGAATATATTATCTCTATTTGCTATCTTCACACCACAGCTCTTATTCAGAAATAAACTTTACTTTTTTCTTTTTTTTTTCCTCCTCTTTTCCCAGTCACTTATTATTTGATTAGGAATTGAGCTAACAAAGCTATCTGACATAAAAGAGTAGCGGTCGTCTGGCAGAATCCTGGCCGAGGCATGGGTTGGCACCATGAGCCAGTCAGATGACACTCCTGATGGTCAGGTGCCCTTTTTCTGATTCCATATTGGCCTAGCTGAAGATGTGTTTTACGCATTTTGGGAATGGACCTACTACACTTCTGGAAAGATGGTCTTGGTCTCTGGCTATATTGTTAGTGCAGCAATGGGCCCAAGAGCTTAAAAAGTAGACATCTCTCTCTCCAGGCAGACAAGATAACGATGTCAGTTTTGTTGATGGAGACTGTCTCAGGATTTAGAATTTAAACTTCTCAGTGTAGTGTCTTGGCGAAGTCTGATTTAGAATGTTTATCACTTAATTTCAGCATCACAGAAACCCGAAGGCTGCTCTGTTAGCAACAGGGACCCTGGAATTAATTGGCTAACCTAGCTGATCAGTCTCACTCTAAAGGGGAGTGGGGTGGATGAGTAATGCTTAGGATTCAGTTTAAGGTTCCATACCTAAATGAAGCCTGTAACTCCATTGCTGTGAGAGATCCTTTGGTTCTGGGTGCTTGGCTTTCTACGAGGAGGAAGCTTGACTTAGGCCGCTTGTGTGCTTTAAGAAAGGTAGTCCTTAGCCAGGTCAATGCTATGGTCATTGAGTTAGATGCCACCCTTCAAAGGAAGCCTTAGCACTCCTAACCTCAGCAGAAACAGAGGATCCTGTCCTCCTTTAAGGCCTGCTAACTGGAATCCTAAGTACTTCCAGGATCTCTCACAAGGTTTATTTTTTACTTTCTTAGCAAACTCAGCTGCCTCTGAGAGCTCATAGACATGAGCTCATGAAAGCTTTAATTGCCAATTAAGTTTGATGCAAGGCAAAGCAATTACTTGCTAAACAAGTGGTGTATTAAGGAGCCATGGGCATATGTCTTTTTTACCTGTTTCTCTGGCATACTGTACTTGTGGTCCCTCCTCTGATCTTTCCTAAATAAGATTGCTTATGTCCACAGTAGCTCCTAAATAAAGTAGCGAGCCTTGAAGAAAGGAGTCTGTCTTCATCTTGCTGGGAGAGCTAGGGTGGGAAAAATCTTTTTCTGATTCTCAGGAAGTCTTGAGAATGCAAAAGAAAAAAAAAACCCACATTTTCAGGTTCAGGATAGTAAAACTTGCTTCAGTTGTACATCTTTTCCAGTTTTCATTCACTGTAAAGTGTACCTTTTTTTTAGGCATAAGTTCACCAACTTTAAAAAAACCAGCTACAGTCACAGGGAGACTGAAGCACTACTAGTATGTTCTTCTGGAGGCTTCTCTATCCAGTGTTAGTAGCGCAAATTCTCGGGAAAGGTCTTGCATCTACCCTGCCTTGATTGGTTCCTCAAAGAAGAGATCCTAGGAGGAAAATTATATTCTCGATGTATTCTTCTGGAGACTTAGTTGAAAAGGGCTATGAAGAAATTCCTTGGAGGCTTGCTTGAGTCCATTTTAGTAAGAGCATGCTTTTGCTGAACTTAACAGGCCTCAATCTTTGCAGTCTGTGCTTGGGGCTATTGGGCCATACACTGGTGTACACGTATGCACCTACTTATTTTTAGTCAACCTGCTCATCTTCTGAGAAAGATGTGCACTAGCCAAACAGGAACATTGTGACTGCTGTCTGTTGTCACAAAGGTGAGTTAGCAGAACTCAAATGTAGAAAAGTTGCCTTTGTCTTCTAACTTGCATATCTGTAGCTATGCTCTTTATCTGAAGAACAGTCTTGGAATCTGTTCGACTGCATTTGGATGCAAGGGACCTAGTTCACTAAGCATGCAGGATATAATTTTGATATCCATGGATTGTAGGATCATCAGATTGACCTGTTCAGCCTTTTTACAGGTTTACAGGGTTTTTTAAATCTCTCTAGGTGTTAATGAGTTCTAAGACAGTGAGTAGAGCCAACTAATGGTCCTTTCCCAACCATTAAAGAAATTGAATCTTTCCCCAGGTTCATATCCAAGAGCTGTTACTAGAAATTCACTCAGGCTAGATAGCCCAYCTAAGAAAACTTTCATTAAGAGGATATTCAGTAGAGGTTTTCAGAGCATCCCTTTAACATGATGAGGTTGGAGTAGTAGGCATTTTCTTTTTCTTTGTGGTGGACTGTGACAGGTGCTCTCACCCCCCAAAACCAAAATTGGAGATTACATGTAGGTGAACAATAGAAGTTCAGCTCAGTCTGTCACAACAGTGGTAGCTTAAAAGGGACGTCCAGACAACCTGAATCTACCTCCATCACTGGCCTGATCCTTTAGTCTTTCCTAGGATGTAAGAGCAGAGGAAAGAGCTGCTTGTTGTCATCTCTGAGTATAGCTAATGCTGGCTAGCACTCCAGTTCCTAATGTTGAGATCTTCTTGAAGTTCTGCTCTTTGTCCCCAGAGGACTCAAACATAAATATCTTAACTTTCATGCCAAAAGAACTTCTTCCTACTAGCTGTTGAGTTCCTAAACATTTCCCTGACCTGAAGAAGCATTTCAAAATGGTGTTTGTTACCTGAGGGCAAAGATTTTCTTATTTCTTTTCCCTTTTGATCTTGGAGCTTCCCAAAAGAGTTGAGACTCTTCATAGAGTTTTCCCATGTGTCAAATGCTGAAAAGCATGTATAAATTTATATTTAACACCTTTCACAGCTCCATTAGGGTATCCTGTTGGCCATGTTCTGTAGTACTAAGTGGAATGCAGCACAGAGCTTGGTGGACATCTTCTTTGCCCACAAGGATTCTTCTTCTGTTAATCATGTTGTCTTTGAAACTTGTTTGCATTGATAGGTCATGAAGCCTGACCTTCCCACTGTCAGTGAAGCAAATGATGGGTATCTGTCATGAAAAACTCTCAACAGATCATCACACTGGACAAGAAAGTGCACTCATGGTATCATTACTGTTGTTTCTAACGGTTTGGCATTTTTGCCTGGCATATATGTCCACATACCTTTTGTTCGTACGGAAACCTCTGTAGACCGTTGTAGTGGGATCTCTACCAGAATGTTGACATGCTAATAACCAGCGGTCAGCTGCTGTTTATAAACTTTCAGACTTAATTGTACATAGCACGCATGGTTCAGGCAGTGGTTGAGGATCTTCCCTTTTGAAGGAGACCTGCTTAGTTTTGTTGGTGACACGGTCTTACCCTTCAGCAGGGATGCCAGTCTGATGCCTCTCCCTTTGAAAGGGCCCTCTCACCAGGTTTTGAACAGGATGGCTGTATCCAGGTATGCTCATTTGTCTTCATTTTCACCACAGGAGCCTGCAGAAGAGGCTGGTGCTATGATTTAGGCAAAAACTTTTGAGTTTGTCACAGTATGACAAAATACAAGCATTTTAAGGTCATGCGAAGCTGCAAATCATGTTCTTTTACCTTATGCAGGGGAGTGATTGGTCTATCTATACAGTGGTTTAGCTGTCTGGGAATTGGACACTTTTGCAAAAGGACAGTGCTGTTTCAAATAGCCTTAGAGCCACTTTTTAGGACTGGAAGGTTCCATGTACACTTTGACTTTATAAGAAATGCTAATAAGAATAGCTTTTCCTTAGTAGGAAATTTTTAGTGCTTCTCAATAAGTACTAGCCTCTCTGCTTCAGGCTGCTGTGGAAGCTCCTCTATATATGTTCTTGACAGTTGTTTTTCAGCCCAACCATCTGCAAACAGTGAGTAGCTACAGGAACGTTCTTGCTCGCTCTTAGTTTCCCTGGCTAAGGTCATTTTTTCTGGAGCCCATTGCGCCATGTGACTAACAGCCTGAAGATGTTACCTGCATTCACAGAAATTCTAGCATCAACCTGAGGTCAGTTATGTCCTATAAAGTTCAGCTCGCTCTCTTAAGGAGGGTAGAATATCTTGGCATTAGAATATACATGCCTACTCATACTTATTTTGGTTAACATTAGGAAGCATTCTCTTAGGCATACTCATGTTGCCAAAGGAATTGGATAGTTGCATATGCAGGTATAAAAGGCTCTCTGAGGAGTTAACTTGCTTGCTGGAACGGGAGAGAACTAGGCTCTTGGTTAGCTCGGTTATGGTGTATATTACAGCCATCTTCAACATGCAGCTACAAATGGAAGGCTTTTCAGTGTTACTCAGTCTTACCATGCTAAGATTTCTAATTAGTCTGATGCATTTTTGCTCTTGTCAAGAGACCCTGTCTGGTAGTGGAATTTAAACCTAGATTATGTATGTTTGATGGTCCAGAATTTGAAACATTGTTCCTTTGTTACCGTCTTCACCATCGGTGGCTTCCCAGTAGGATATCTCCATTCCTGATAGCTGCAGAACCGTTAGTTGGAGCTCCGTTTTATTTCACCTCTCAGCATGCTGCTGCCRTTAGGAGAACAGTCCTTCAGTGTCTGTTCATCTAGAGATTCATGGGACTCTCCTCCAGGTAAATGGAGTTTTTGTGAGGAGTACTGTTTAGACATACCCACTGCATCAATGTACACATGGACAATTGCTTGAAGGAGAGAGACAAGTTACTGTTCTGTTACTGAAGGCCATGCAGCTCATTCCTGCCGTTCTGTGAGGATGCTGTTCAGTCACCCACAATGGGACTCTTGCTTTGTTCCAGCTATATTCTCTTTATTGTATTGGGGGGTTGGACTAGATGACCTTTAAAGGTTCCTTCCAACCCAAACCATTCTGTGATTCACTCCTGTATTCCAGCCTCTGCCATCCTGGTATTTCAGGATGTTTGAGAGAGGATCTGAAGATATGTCTTCATTCTTGCTTTCTGGAGTAACTGGGTACCATAGCCCTTACGTTACAGTCTAGTAGAGGCACAACCCTGACAAACACTGATCACTCAGAATGATGTAATTGTTGAAGAGACATCTATAGAGGGTTACACATTCAGTACCACAGTTGTTGCAGTGAGACTTTGCTTTTTGCATCCAAAAACCTGGATCTTTCAAGCAAGAAAATGCATGATGTGGTTTCAACTGTTTCTGGTTAATGTCTTACTGGGAGGAAAGATATTGAGGATGGAAGTAATGTGCATGATAGATGCGGCCCACATGTATGTGAATATCTAATATTATTTCCATTTTAATAGTGTGATCTTTGCTCCGAGTGGATGCCATCTATTTAATGTCAACACAATTAAGAAGACTTTGGCCTTATTTAAGTTTCCACTTGCAATAGCAGTGAAGTAATATGACTTTAAATGGCTCTTGCATATCCTCTACATTTGGGAGGGATTTCAGTCAAAGCTCTCTGAGGTGCATCCATTCTGTGCCAGCGTAGATGCTTTTGTGGGGAGCAATGTGGAATGGTGTTATACCAGTTTCTCTCCCCAAATATGGGGACAGTTCCTTAAGGTCAGAGGATTCAGCAGTGGGGGAATCTGCTAATACAGTGGTGTGAAACACCTAAATGGGAGAATCTACTGTTTGAGCTCTTAAAAAGCTTTATCCTTTTTTACTGACAGAAGAAAAATAACAAATGAGATGATGTGACATTTCCTAACTAGAATTTTCTTTTCAGTAAGTTCAATAAAAATAGTTTGTTTGCTAAATTCTTGGCTATTCTAGGTATTTCATCATTTTTCGAATCAAAGGATCTGTAAGAGGCCTGCATTTAAAAGGCTTTTTTACAGAAATTTAAAAGTAAAGATCACCTGTCTTTATTGCAAGATGTTGTAAAACACATAGTTGAGCGCCACTGATACTGAATCATTTGTTAGAAAAACAAGTAGATATCACCAGGTGAATCAGTGTGAATAACAATTCTTACACGAAACATATTTTAGAAAAACCCTGCAGAGCTCTTTCCCTGAATTTTCTGAGCATGAGATGTAGAAAATCCAGCCAAATATTTTAGGAGGAACAAAATCGGAAAACCCTACCTTGTACCACAGTAGTTTGCTGCTGATGACAAGGAAACCTTACCCTTCCCAGTAAATGATTTAATATGAAAAGTTTAACTTGCTCCAGCAAACAGTGGCAATGGTTCTGCACTAAGATCCCAGTTCCTTCAGTTTGCACCTTTTCTGAAGACAGGGAATGTCTGCTGGACCAGTGTCTTCCACCCTCGTAACTAAATATGTCTCCCTGTACATTCATGCGTGTGTGGACTTGCTCACCATCATGATCTGTGATGATACCTCTGGGTAGGAAGAGGACAGTTGACTGAAGACATCAGGACCTTTCTCCAGCTTCAGTCCCTTCTCCCAGTATCGGCTTGTTTTGCCATAACAGCACAGCTGATCCTGTAGGAGACGTAAATCTGAGGCAGGAAGGAACTGCTTCCTCCGCAGGTGGATGTGTGTAGTAGCTGTGCACTGGGGAGAAAAGCTGACATGATCATGGAGAGGGCCTCTGGAAACTGGGTCCGGTCCCTGCAGTTGCCGAAGTAGAGGCTATGGTTTAGACAAACAGTAGGAAAAGGAATTGTATGTGAGCAAAGCCAGATTGACTGGGGTTGAATGATGTTTGCTCTTTGCTTAAAATGGCAGTGCCAAGTACTTGGTGTGGAAAAATAAGAGAAATATATTATAGGTCTTTATGGTGAATCCATCTGTCAATGTGTACCTGCCTGATGCAGTTTGTCTGCATAACACTATTTTCTCAGCATGTAACTGCCTGCTCATTTCCATCTTCCTTCTCTCCAAAAACACTTGACAACAAAATACTTTTAGTGCTTGTCTGTATGGATGTGCTCTGAGTATGCTGCCATAGCTAATCTAGGTGATCTTGTGCACTCTGAGGATTTAGTTTCTGTACTTAGACTTGACAAAAATTAAACTATGCTAAGTTTGTGGAATGTTGTCTTCTGCATTAAAGGGTTATTTAATTTGGGTGCTTGTTTATTGTTTTAGCATTCTTTTATCTGGAAAAAAATCTTAATATATTGCTTGGGAGCCTTTCAAATGGAGGCTGGAAAAGTTGTTTAAAATTATTTTTAAAATGTCTAAAAAGTAAGCAAGTCCCAGAAATTTTGGACCTGAGGTTGCTGTTTTTTCTAACATATAATAAAATAAAATATTGGGGACTCCTTCAAAACATGATTCTGTTTAGAGGCTTTTTTGTATATTACAAGCAAGGCATGATATAATACAATCTCTGTAGTCAGTACTGTTTAGTTATCAGATAATTGTTTGGAGACTGAAAAGCCTGCCTTTCCTTGCTAGTATAATAGATTTGTTTTAGGTGTTACAGCTGTTTGTTACACCTTTTCAAAGTTTTGCTTCATTAAGGATTGAAATCTTAATGTGCTTATTAAACAAACAAACAAACAAACCACAAAAAGGTGTTCAGATATACATGCYGCATCGTCATCTTCCATTGCCCTTTCTATCTTTGATTGTACTTCTAGACATACCAAACRAAAGATAGAGCCTAAATTTAGAAAAGACCGCTTCGTACTTTTGGAATAATACTTCTAATACATTTTAAATTTGTAAAAAAGTGCAATTGATGATTTGATTCCTTTCTTTTTAAATTAGGGTTTTAGGTGTTCGAATATTCTAATTAAGCAAGGTAGAAATGTTAAATGGGTACTTTACCACTGAAAAAGTAATTTTTCTTCAGTAATTCCTTAAAGGAGCTAAGGCTGGAGGGTGCTTTAACAAAGTCAGAAATTAGGCTAATGGTGTGAGTGAGAAATATTACAAGTGTCAGTGTACATGGAGCATGCTGTTTCACACACAAGATGAAAATACATGTAACCAGGGAACTTTGAAGTAGGTGTAGCTGAAAACTAATCTTACACTGGAACAAAATTTCTGTTATGTGTGGCTAAATGTTAATGTCATGCAGATCTATGTGTATTGTAAATGTCTGTTAGAAAATTGATCCCCAAACTGTAAGTTTTAATTCATTCAAATGTCATGGATTGTCATAGTTCTGTCTGTGGTTAGCAAGCTACTAGATTCTTACAGCTGAAATACTGCAAATTCTATTTGCAGTTACAAATGCCTTTAAAAAAAAGGCAATCTTATCTAAACTTTTATTTTGAAAGGGGCCACTATATCATCACCCTGTACTAATCAGCATTAAGTGTCTTTATTTTTCGCCATTCCTTTACAGAACAAAAGAGATGAACATCTTTTGAAAAAAAGAAATGTTCCCCAAGAAGARAGTTTAGAAGATTCTGATGTTGATGCTGACTTCAAAGCAGTAAGTTTCTTGATTCTGCAATTATTTTTAAAACTTTGGTGGTGTCTCAAACAATGTATTCTGGTTTTACTTTAACACTGGAAGTCTTGCAGCTATTTGAAAGCAAAATTATGAACTGATACGCTGTTAAAGTTAGTTTGATTGTATTAAATGTTTAAAAAGAATATAATTTAGCAACAAAAATACTAAAATTTTTTTTTTCTTTTCAAGCAAAACGTAACACTAGAAGCTATACTGCAGGTATGTTACATTTAACTATTTTTTTTTATTATTATAAGTGTGTGTTCTGTGCATTTTTAGTTTTTTACTGTTATTTTTCTTTCAGAACGCCACAAGTGACAACCCAGTGATCCAACTGAGTGCTGTCCAAGCTGCAAGGTAAAAATAAATAAAGGCAAAGAAATGTATTTCCTACACATTTTTCATGATGAAAGTTACTTATTTTACTTTTACATTTAATTTCACAGAAAACTCCTATCCAGTGACAGAAATCCACCTATTGATGACTTAATAAAATCAGGAATTTTACCAATTCTGGTAAAATGCCTAGAAAGGGATGATAAGTAAGTATACTTTCTAAAATGTTCACCTTTACTGAAAATCTGCATCCAAAAAAACATCTCAGTATTTCAAATGAAACTGAGGATTCATAGCACCATATAATCTGACACAGTGGATCACATTCCATGTTGATAAACCATAAATTCTCCAGGAGTATTTATTCTGCCACTTAAATGTCATTTTATTTTTTAGAGCTTGCATGAGCATATCCAGCTAGTGGAGAAAACCTTACTAAATTTCTCATTGCTTTTGAATATTTCAGACCTTTGTGTTAACCGTTTTTAAGAAACCCGTCTCAGACTTACTCCGTGTATTTGTGTGAAGGCAGAGAACATGCCTGGTTGTGATGCAGGGCTCTTCTTTTTGCCAGAATACACTTGTTGTCTTTTTCATTGAGGTTATTAGCTTAAGTTTCTAGCTTCTTTCGTTTTCACTGCAAGGGAGGTTTCCCTGTGGCTCTGTGCTGCTCCCTCATGTGATGGTGCAACACAGTGAGCATGCTCTGTTATGATTCTTTCTTAGAAAACAAGAGCTTCAGTACAGGAGGTAGAGAACGTTGAACATGTAGTTGCAAGAATTTAATGACATGTAAGAAAAATGCCATATTCTACAATCTGTGAGCCCCTTATTCAGATAGATGGGGATTAACACATTTGAGGTAAATGTTTCAGCCTATCTTTGGTCTCAGGCAGCCATAAACGTCTTTACAGTATTTCCATTTTCAAGGTTATTTTTTCTGCAGCCACAGGGGCTAGAAACTTCAAAAATGGAAATTGKCATTTTGGGTATAATTTGGTGTTTGCAAAAACATGAAGTGTGAGTAGCTTTGTTTCTAGCTTGTTAACAAAACAATTCCTTAGAAGGCAGCTGGCAATAATGTTCTAATCAGGATAGCATTTTAAAATGGGTTGTGAATGCCTGTCTGCTCTAGTAGTAGATGGTTCAGTGCTGTGAAAATTCTTTTAATTTGAATTTTCTGTCTAGTTTTTGTATGATTTACCTTTGTAAATGTTTAATAAGCCTTTCGAAATTGAACTCAACTTTTTCTTAAGCAGTCCTTTTAATTGTGATTGCTATATAATATTTAGTAGAGGTAAACTCTGCAAAGACTTTGTATAACAGATTGTTAAAGCTGTTGTTCATGTTATAACTGAAAGCTTATCACAAGAGGAAGAAAAGAAGGACCGACCTACAACTAGAATTTTAATGCATTTGATCCTAGAATGTAAAGGTTTATAGATAGCTGCTGACAGGTACTATTTGTTTTTACAAATTCTTATTTACACATCTTGGGCCCTCCTGTCTAATTCTTTTTCAATCCCATCCCCAATAAAACCTTAAAATGCTTTGGAAACTAATGCACAAAAAAAGCTTAAAGGAAGCAGGTGCTATGGCTATATATAAAACATAATTGATAAAGACCCAAAAAAGCATGGAAATGAAAAATAGTCACCTACCAGTCAATATTCTCTTCTGCTCCCAAAGCCAGACACCTTACTGTTATGCTAACCACCGTAAGCTGTAAACTCTTTTATAGCTTCTAGAACTCTTAACCTTTAGCATTTGCTTGAACAACAGTTTTCATGTGAACTGTTCTACCAAACTGCTGTTGGCATAGACAACAGTTGACAGACATCTTGGAAGAGATGTTCCCCCAGCTTTCATAATACTTGTAACTAATTTTATCTACATTTAATAAGTCAGTTTTAATACAGGTATGATGCTGTCTTTTGATACTGATGCTAGATCTTTCCCCTGTCTGTGATGGAGCAGAAAAATGTCTTTATCCTAATATACCAGCTTACACTTGATCTGGGATGTAATCTTAGAAGGGACAAGTTTTTATTAGTTATGGTCAGACATGGTTAATTTATTGAGAACTACTAATGGCAGCAAGACAGTTGCACTTTCTTCCCTAAATATGAATGGTGTTTGGATCAGTTGGATGTGAAGAGGTGTCTGTTACCCATTAGAGAGGCATAATTAAATTTTATGATGAGGGGTGCTAGAAATCTTTCATATAGGAGATAATTAGTTGACTAGAGTGGCGGTCAGCTTCACTGGTTGGTATGTGTTTCAATGTCCAGGCTTAGAGGTTTTTTTTTTTTAAACTTTTAGCCCAGTGGCACTGCATGAATGTAGAGTGTCTCAGAGTGGATACACCTAGTACTACTGAAATGAATCATAAAATAATCTGCAGATCATGTTTCAAATTATTACTATACAATTATTTCATTACAGTCCTTCATTACAATTTGAAGCTGCATGGGCATTGACTAACATAGCATCAGGCACTTCTGCACAGACTCAAGCTGTTGTACAGTCTAGTAAGTATTACAATTTGKTTTTTTGGGGGTGGTGGATATTGTGGGTAAAAGGGAAAAGGGGATATTTGGATAACAAATGCCATTTGTTATGAAAACCATTAAAATAAAAAATGCACGTCTGTCCTCTTTCTCAAAAAATTTCTACATTTGCTCTTAAACATTAATCTGTTTGTCACTAACGATTAATATTAAGGATCTCAGACCTGATTTTCCCATAAAGAAGATAAAGAATGACAGATGATATAATGAGTATGACAAAAAATGTTAGTCTCTTCTAATTCTTGGGTTGATTTCTGAAATCATGTACCGTTCATTCCCCTACGGCTAAAAGTTATGTTAGGAAGTAATTCTTTCTACCTCAAAGGTATGTTCATAAATGTTATTGAAGTTGTTAAATACATGTAGTTATGTAAGGTTGCCCATTTAAATACAGAGTTAAGAAAATTACTATCCTTTCCTTGACCGTATGATTGGTATCTCCTGCACGCACTGAGTTTGTTGTGCTGCCTTTGTTTCTTGCTTAACTAGCCAGACTTCCATTATAAAAAGAGATAGGAAATAAACTCTAAAGTTAATTGAAGATAAATTATTCAAATTAATTTTTCAGGATTATATATGTAGCTTTTATGTATCAGCATGCTTATCTTAAAACAATCACCTTTATGCTAAATACAACATTTTGTCGTTAAACAGGAGACTATAGATAAGCAAATACATAATAATTTGTCTTGGCTTATTCATATTCAGTGTTTTTATATGGGAAAATGGTGACTTAGTTATTTGGTATCTTTTTTTTTAAGTGTATGAACCTGCCTTTCAAATCAAAATGCTGTTTTGTACATTTTAATAGCTAATAAAATATCTCACTAATTGTTAGATTCTGTATAGTCAAGATATTGGAGCAACAGAATAAGAATGCTTATCAAAATGACCTTTGGATAAAAATCCAAAGCCTTTTAAAAAAAATCAATGTCTTGAATTTGTTTCAAAGAATCCTGACGTGATTTGGGCACCTCTGTTTTTAGATTGCTTTTCTGGTGTCTAAATATCTTTGAAAATCTATTCCCAAGTTTTTTCATCCTTCACAACTTGTTCATTGGTTAGTCATTGTTTTCTTCCTTTTTCAAGTCCCACAGTGTTACAATATTTGAATGAATGAATTTAATGAAAAGGTTGTTTATAGTATTAGCTTTGCAGAAAAAAATCTGGAAAAAATCTTAAAGTAAAAATTAAAATTAGAATGAAAATATGTACAGCACAGCCAAAAGCATTGCTGTTACCTGAACAATTACTTGAAGTTCAGGCTGGGGTATGTCTCTCCCAAAATCTGTTTAGCTAATGCTTGAAAAGAAGAAAATGTGATAAAATGACTTTAAAGAAGCAAAAAGCATTTGCCAAGCTTTACTCCTGAAGAGAAAATGGAATAAGTTTAGTCTAGAAGTCTTGCTGCTTTGGGGAGATGACTAAGGGAAAACAGCCTCCCAACTCTACTCCCTTTAGATAAGGGATGGTTTGAGGAAACAAAGCGATAGACTGTTGCAGCTATAGAAGAAGCTGGTGCAGCCTAAATACAAAAGAAGGTGGCCTCCTGCAATCAAGAGGGACAGATGGCAGTTGAGGAAGGCCCAGCAAAAGAGGAGAAGTACTATATACACAGAATAGATCTTGGCAGAAGCCAGTTTGGAGCAGAAGTAATTAATTTTTCGAGAGCAGTAGATCAGATAACCTGCAACTCATGCTTTCTCAGAGTGTACTCCTGCCGGAGTGCTGATACGAAATAATTTCATTCATGCTTTTGAAAGCATACCAGGATTGCAATCTAACATAAACTACATACTTGACCCTCCTCTCTGAAATATGTTGAATACATGTATGGCTGAAATGTAATCTCAGTAATCACTGAGAAGGAAGCTAGAATATTCCACTTGAGCTAATGGAAATGGGATGATTGTTACAAGGACAGAGAGAGTGTTCTTAAGCAACGGTGTGTTGCTGTCCCTCCTAACTTGTTGGTTGTAGGCAATCACTAAGTTACTCATCTAGGGCAGGGAAGGAATTTTAGGTTGTCTTTACTCTTCATTGCTCTGTATTTTTCAGGAAAATACATCATGGGGTTTTGGCTCATTATCACATGTTAAATTATCAACAGAACGTTGATTCACAGTTGCTCACAAATTGCGTTGCTTTTTTTTTAAATTTCTGAAGCTATTTCTACAAGAAAAAAATATTTTTTCCTTCAACAGTCTATAAATTACCTATTTTACTTTGCTCAGAAAGACTATAGGATGAGTATGATCATACATAGATTTAAAAAATTGCTGCAAGAATTACTGTCTTTCAAACAGTATGGGTTGTCGGAAGGGAAGTAGTGCATGGGAATAGTAGAGGGATGGTTTCTTAGCTCTATTAAATTTATTTAATTCAGCAGAGACTGACATCTAAAATCAGTACCACTTCCTTAATCTGGTATGTTGCCTGCGTTATATAAGAGCAAATTAAAACGTGTCTTAGGACTGGCAGATGGATGTAAATCTTCACTGCATATGGAAACTAACTATAGCCACCTCTTCGGAGGAAGCTATTTTCTTAAAGTCAAGATCTGAAGCATGTTTGCACGAGTAGGCATGTCATTCTGCTAGGTATGTATTGTGATCTTAGATAACTGGAAAATCTGAATTACTAGGACATTAAACCTAGCACCTACATACTTGAGGCTCTTGCATATCACTTTGAGAAATACGGGCAAATGTCTAAATGTGGGGAGCATTGTTGTTTAATAGTTGCTTGTTCTCAAGTCTGTTTTTTCCCCTCTCTAGATTTGTATAGAAATGTTCATCTGAGGTTTTGTATGCTCTTCATAATAGAAGCATGTATCTTAGTATAAGGCACAGTAGCGAAAGTGTTTGCATTAATCAATGAAAGTATTGTGCATATACCATGTTCCAGTAAAAACAAATCCAATCTTTGCATTCTGTAGACGCAGTACCCCTCTTCTTGAGACTACTTCATTCACCACACCAGAATGTTTGTGAGCAAGCTGTCTGGGCTCTTGGAAATATTATAGGTAACTCTTGTTGTTATTATAATGATTTGAATTCAGGGAGTGTTTCATTTTAGAATTTGACTTTTTGAACATTGACATTATCATATGAGACTATGTTTCCTCTAAATTCTGTGGCTTAGTATAATTTTTTCATGTGGCCAGAATTACATATGTACATCCTGTTTTTTTCTAAAGAATAGTATCACTTGCTGCACAAAATATTAACGGGATAAATTTTGTGTCTCGTAAAATATACATACATATCTGTATGTATGTATATTTAATTGAACACGAACTGTTAGTAGTAGACTATTGGTGAGGAAACATAGAATTTCAGTATCCCAACATGTCATTGCATACATTTCAGGATTTTCCATTTTTAATGTAATTTCTTTTACAACAATTTTCATTTCTGTAGGTGATGGTCCTCAGTGTAGAGATTATGTCATATCACTGGGAGTTGTCAAACCTCTTCTGTCCTTCATCAATCCCTCCATTCCCATCACCTTCCTTCGGAACGTCACATGGGTCATTGTAAATCTCTGCAGGAATAAGGACCCCCCACCGCCTATGGAGACAGTTCAGGAGGTAAATAAAGAATTACGAGACAGATAATTTTTTATACTCTGGGCTAGAGGCCAAATGTTTTACATTGTCATACTATGAATTTATGCATGTTTTTTGCCGCTGTCTTGCGCCATTTACCAGTTGTTAAATGAAGTAATTTGACCAATTTGATGCTTCTTACTAAGGCTGTAATAAAGGTATTTGTAACATCTGAAATTGAGTAAGACTAAAGACTGATGAGCCATATATTAAAATGGACACAACAAAAAATTAACACACTAGAAAGTGTTAACATACTCAGCATTTCATGTTTTTATCAAAAAAAGGCTACGAATGTGATTCTGTATATAGAAGTATTCAAATGTAATTATTTTCAGTAAGAGGAAATGTAAGTAAACTAGTGAATGTAGTGTAGTTTGTGTTTCGACTAGCTGTGAACGTGCAGTCAATGTCAAGTCCCCACTTGAGAAGCATCTGAAAATCCTTTTAAACTGGTGAACAGAGCAAATGCGGTGTTTATAGAGTAGGCACAGCTAGTAAAGTGATGTTATTTGACTAGAACTATAGTTGTAATGTACATGAAGTTCTTCATTTTAAGATAAATTCCAAAGTGTAGATACAGTTTTTGAAGCCATGTGAAGTATAACATTGTTAGCAACTGAAATTTAATGAAATTTTAAAAATTAAGCAGAGAATGGGGAAACTTTTACAAGTAATACTTTGCCAAATAAAAACCCCTGTTCTAAGCAGTCTTATCATCGCTCAGTTTTAATTTTCTCCAGACGTCAATAGAAAAATAAAATTTTACTTTAATCCAAGAGGGTTTTATATATTCATACTAGGCTAATGATTTTTATTATATTGTGTGGTAAGAAAGCTTTCAAAATAGCAGAGGGATGTCTTATCTCTGTTGTTTGCTTGTTTTCCCTCAAAATATAGTCTGCTCTCTGTATGTCTTTGAAATATAGTACTGTCTTGTATTTTTACAAGTTTTAGATATAATGTATATATTTTTATACATACTTTGAGGGAATGACCAGCTGCTGGGAAGTGTGTGAATGCAATATGCTAATGCAGTCTCAAGCTAAGCTTTGTGATTGCAGTACTTGGATTCATGATTGTACAGCCAATTTTATTCTACTGTAATGACTGATGAACTTCTTTTCAGATTTTGCCAGCATTGTGTGTTCTCATTTACCATACAGATATAAACGTAAGTAATTTCTAAAGTTTTAGATACTTAGATTCTTTGTTTTCTCTAGAGAGAAAATGCTGCAAGATTGTGTTTAAGTGGCAAACTTGGTTTTGTGTGTTAATTTATGTATAATTAAGTAGTAAATGCACAATTAAATATGAAGACTAATATAATTGTAGCCATTCAGAGCATGGAAAAGAAACTGCAAACACCATTTCTGAAGTATCTTTTCTAAAAGTTTTTTTTATCCTTTACATTAGAAACTACATTAAAAAAAAATCCTATCTTGAGGAATTGAGCACTAGAAATTTAAAGTGCCAGCTTTACCATCAGCTTCACTTTAATTCTGCCCKAATTTATAATTTTGCATAGATGATATGTAATGCATGTGTAGAAAAAATATATATAATTCTGTGTATCAGTCCAATCAAATATTGTGATCATATGGGCAAATCTGACTTTTGTAACCTGTTGGGTGCCTGACTTTGCAACCTGTTTAACTAAGGAAATCAAATACGAAAATATACTTAAATAAACAGCAATAAACTATTGTTTTGTGGCACCTTTGACAACTTTTCTTCAGGTTTTTAATACTAAACCTTCAGTACTTCCCACATTCCTCATCCATGGGTTTACATATGTTTTCTGAGTAAAGTCCTAGAAGGGTGGGTGGACTTACCTCCTGAAGTCTTATGTTGGGACTTCAGGAACAAAGATCTTTGTAACTAAGGGATACTGAGCTGCTCTTTTCCTCCTCCTCCTGTCAGGACTTTGTAATGTCTTTGACTCTTGCTCCCTATAGTGATCCTTCAATTTAGGGAAGCAGGAATTGAACCCTTGTGGTGAGTCTGGGGATAGAGCATAAGATTGGTAGAACTGTCTTTCGTTACTTCCATGCTGTGGTAGTGGTGTTTCTGCTGCTCTTTTAATGGTGAAGTGGGCTTGGCTCCACAAAATATTTGCAAACAGTTTAATTTGGGATTTTGCCAGGGTTTGCCCAGTGTAATGTGAGTGGGAGACAGCACATGGTGACTTTCCAATTTGTAATTGGACAAACCTGAATGGAAATTCATAGCAAAACCAAACATACTTCTAACCTATAGGCTTTTTTCCCCTGCCAAATTTGAAGGCTTTTGCAAGCAATGATTGTGTGAGAGCTTCTTGAAGTAGATATGAGACTATGTGATGCCAGGTTTTGACTGATCTCAATTAGGGTGCCCGTCTTTTTGATGCTGAGAGTCAGGTGCTAGTTTGGAGGTACCAGTGTGGTCCCAGCCTCTCCGTACTGGAGCAGCAAACCTATCTTTGGAGATGAGTCAGTGATGCAGGTAGGTCAGCCAACAGTCCTGTGAGTGCTTCTGGCGGCTGCTGCTCTCGTCACCAACAGGGCTGCGGGGCAGCAAACTGGTGAGGCACCATCTCGCACTGCTTCTGCTGCGATAGTGGCTCCACTGCAGCACATTCCGCTGTCCCTGTGGCATTAGCAGGTGAGGGCAGCAGCAGGCTGTGTCAAGAAAGCATTAGGTCTGTGCTGTCTGGTCCCTGGAGCTGGGTGGAAGCAGCCTGTGGGTCAGGACTTTAAAGTCCTTCCTATGTTTCAGTACTGCAGTATTTAGCTATCTTAATAGCTGGAAATTTTAAACAGGTATCTGTTTTAAAAGTAGAGTAGATCTAGGCACCTCAACCCCCTCCTCAGTGGGGTCCAGATTTCTCTTCTTGCAGTTCCTAACATCATCTCTAAGTGATGGAGTATCCCTCTTTCTGCTGGCTTTATTTCTGCTTCAGATACTACCTTTCAATGACTGTAACTTTTGTACCTTTCTTTTTTTGAGGGCTCCCAAATCATCCTTATCAAGTCATCAGTGACTTAGTCTTTATTTTCTTTAAGATACTAAGATTGCCATGCATGATAGTCATTTCTCTGTGGGTTTTCGCTTTGCTTGAACAGTTGCCACCTTACAATAGTTACTAGTCCTTTAGTTGGTATAAGAACTCCTTTCCTTTGCTGTCGATTTTAATCTTAATATGAAGGCAAAAAAAGGCATACATCCAGAGTAGTTTGCAGTTTCACTTCAGAACTGCGCTATGCTAAGGTGTAGATATATGGATTAGAGACTAAGGGGACTTAGGTATTCTGTAATCAAAAGATAGCACAGCTAACGAATTATAGCAGTGCTAGGAGGCTGGGTCGGCATTTTCTTCAGAAAGTTACTAGCACAACTACTTATCTGAGCTGGTTGTCTGTCTTTGAAATGCAAATCAAGCCCAACAGTTTACCTTTGTGAGATGCTGTATGCTGTCACTTTATGCACCAAAATGTGGTATTTAATTAAAAATTTTTTTGTGAGAGGACATATAGAAATTATTATTATGGAACAAATTGCCCCAGTTTTCATAGTTGTACATAATACTCTAACATTTTACTAATTGGGTCTCGTCATAATGTTTGAGTTTTTCCTGTAACTAAATTGCATGCTCTTTTTTTCCACCCCCAGACATGTGGAATGTTGATCACTAAATTAAGACTCCATTATATGGACTTTACTGTTCAATGTGTAAACCATGTTCTTTCCAATTTGTAGATTCTTGTGGACACTGTTTGGGCTTTGTCCTACTTGACAGATGGTGGAAATGAACAGATACAAATGGTGATTGATTCAGGAGTTGTACCTTTTCTAGTTCCCCTTCTGAGTCATCAGGAGGTTAAAGTTCAAGTAAGTCTGGTTCAGTTGCTATTGAATAGTCCTTTGTAAGCTATTTTCTAAAAAACGTGCCTTAGAATATTTATTAGTGGAGTACTGAGATGAGCATTTATAGCTGCAGTTGTTGCAGGTAAAACTGAACAAAAAATGTTATCTACACTGGGGAAAAAAGATTATTAAAATGAAAGAAAACTGAAACAAAACAGTTCTAATATAGTTTTAAGTACAGTGACAGGTTAAACATTAACTTCCATTGTGTGATTACCAGGAGTGCCTTCCTTTTGTAGTCCTAAAATATTTAATGACAACAGATTTTACGTTTTCCAGAATTCAAGTTATATGTGCTCTTTTCTGTTGCTGCATACGTGATTCTGCATATTCTGTCTGAATAGCTTATGGAAGTCAATTTAATATTTTGGGACCTTTTGAATGTTAAAATATTTGCAGATGCTGAGTCCTTTTAGTAAAGTAAATTTCTCATTAGCTATAAAAGGTAGGTTAACTGAACTTGCTTGATTAATTTCAAAGACAAAGGGAAACTAAAAGTCAGTTAATGTGTGGTTGATTTTTATAAACCAGCCGTTGTAATTGGGAGCTTTTTGACATATCTGCATTTGTTGTGTTTGTTTAGTTTGTACTTTGGATGAGATTTGGCTGTGTTGAAATTTGTCAGACCAGTTCACTTGGTGAAAAGGAGTCTCTCCAGTATTCTGTCACTTGTAAAGCATTTAATAACCAATACATGAAGATATAAAGTCCATTTCTGAAAGTCAACTGAGAGTCAATAAGAAGAAAAGTAGTCGTGGGTTTTTTAATTCTATAGTGGAGAGCTGAATGGAGAAGTAAGCAACCTTGGCAGACATAGTCAAAGCGTAGAAGCAGTTAATGTAATTGTAACTCAGATCAGATACATGATGAATTAACTCTTCTATTGTTTTCATATTCTTTTAATTTCTAATCTTTACACTTTTTGAGTTGAGCTGCAGTGTGTCTATTCAGTAAAATGCTGTACTGTGTGTTTCTGTTTTGATGAAACAGTACCCATTTTTAGGATGTAAAAGGATTGTCAGAGGATGAAGTGCTAAACTGTATTTTCCAAAGTGTTTTTATAAAGAGACATCTTAAAATGATCTTTGTTTTAGCATAAGTATCAGCAATGTCTTTAACATGCAATTTTTTTTCCTTCCCACTTTGGATGTTCAGACAGCAGCACTGAGAGCAGTAGGCAACATAGTAACTGGTACTGATGAACAGACACAAGTTGTTCTCAATTGTGATGTTTTGTCTTATTTCCCAAATCTCCTGACGCATCCAAAAGAGAAGATAAACAAGGTATGATTTGTTTCTTCCTAACTTAATCTTTTTGTTTAAGAAATAAAACAGTAGTCTGTAGAATATTACAGTATTTCTTACAGCTATTATTTCTGGCATGTGAGCAATTTTGTATAAAGACGCAGCCTTTGCAGGTGGTGCTTAATTAGCGCTAAAGCCAAACAGCCATAGTGAGGTTCCATGCATTGGTGTTGATGCCTAGTGCTTTTTGGGAGGACTGATGGTTTTTGCTTTGGAGCGTGATGCTTTTTTTTCGTTTGCAAAAAACGAAAACTGGCTAACTTGCATTATAGTTTTTCATAACTAAAGAGTGTTACTTTTGGTTGAGTCCAGTGCATTGAGTAAGATTGATCCAGTTTTTCCACTCCACCTTTTCATAGCGGAGTTTGTCCTCTTGTCCATCTTCACCTTCAAGGGAGTACCACGGTCCTTTTCTGAAAACAGTCCCTGCATTTCCTCTCCTTGCTTTTGGCAGAGGTAACTTCGCTGCTGCAAGGACTGAATGGAACAGGGGGAGTTAGATGAAAGTGATCAGTGCCCTCTTTTCCACAGCTGTATTTCATAGTATTTGTGTTTTTTTTTTAATCATTGTGCCATCTTCCACTGCAAAGATGGGGCTGGCTGAGGAGGCGGCTTTTTTGTTTAGCTTACGTGATTCCCCCATTTAGTGTACCATTGAGGGGAAAACTATTTGTGAGGAATCTCTTTTTCTTCAGGCCCTGTCAACTGCCAGGAGGTCTGGAGAAGTTATCTTTGACAGTTCAAACTGCTGTGATTTGTTTCTGCCTGCCCTTCTAGCTCTCAGAAAAGAATGATGAAGAGCTCCTTTTAATTGCCAAGAAAGGAATTATTTTTGYGTAAGGGGAGTCTATAAATGCTTTGAGTTTTGTTTTAAGTGTATGTTGTGAGGGGCAAATACAAATAAAAGCCAGACATACATCCCTAAAAAATGGAACCCATTATGTTTTTTCCTGAAGTACTTCATAATTGGTTGCTTGCCACATCTGTTTGTTTTTTACTTAAGATTGGAGCCTTTTTAAGATGTTCTGGATTGCCTTGACAAGTATCCCCCTTTGTAACCAGGAATTTGTAACTGCCGTTAGATAGATGTGTTAGTTATGCCGATGAACCACCTGAAGGAGATAACTGCTGAGTAAGGTCTCGGGACTGAGAGTCCTGTCCGATACTTAATGGGAGGCCTTGAATGAGCTTCCTGAGCTTCACTTCATGTTTCAGGAAGAAAACGGGAGCTGGAGTTGGTCTTCCTTGTATCAGCACAGAAAGCTACTACTGAGCTGTTAAGTCAAATATTACAGGATAACTCCTTTTTTATACGAGGTTTTACCAGTTTTCCTATTTTCTTTGCAAAACTGATCTCAAGTTTAAAACACGGCTGTGACTCCAGCAGTGCGAAGTGAATGTAAGGTTAAAGTCAGTATTGCTCCCAGTGTATGGGGACACTCCTTGTGTAAGTAATAATCTGGGCCTGTGAATTAATCATAGCAATTTTACATTGATCCCCTGTGTGCTTGGCTTTCACAGTGCAATAAAAGTTTGTGTGCTAAAAGTGCTATTGGGGAGGAAACCTGGAGGCTCTGTTTAGTGATTGGTCATGGTATGATTTTAAGTTTTGAGGTTGTTTTGTTTGGTTGGGTTTTTTTTTATTTGTTGACTACTTTTTTTAAAAGTGTCTTGCTTTTTTATTTTGTCCAATTGTAGGAAGCAGTTTGGTTCCTTTCCAATATCACAGCAGGAAACCAGCAACAAGTTCAGGCTGTAATAGATGCTGGGCTAATCCCTATGATCATACACCAGCTGGCTAAGGTCAGTCAAACTATAAGCTATGCAAGTTGTCATCCTCTTTTTATAAATCTGACATGAGGAGTTTGTGATTTTTAATAATAAGCTTGACAGATGTTTCCATGCTGATTTTAATGAGCTATTAATTTTATTTTTCAGGGGGACTTTGGAACACAAAAGGAAGCTGCTTGGGCAATTAGCAATTTGACAATAAGTGGGAGAAAAGATCAGGTATGTGTAGTGGGATTTCAGATTGTCACTAAAACGTTGCACATGCAGCCGTTTGTAAGAAGCACAATGTTGAAAGCACGTTTTTTTCATTATTTAGGTTGAATACCTTGTACAGCAAAATGTAATCCCACCATTCTGCAATCTACTCTCAGTAAAGGATTCTCAAGTGGTACAGGTGGTGCTGGATGGTCTGAAAAACATCCTGATAATGGCTGGTGATGAGGCTAGCACAATAGCTGAAATTATAGAAGAGTGTGGAGGTAAGTGCTTATTAGGTTTTTAAAAAAATTAATTTGCTGGATATTAGAAATTCTGTCTTCCCCTTACTGCTGTTGATATTTACTACAGCATTTTTTCACCATGGGCTATTTGAATAAGCAAGTCAGACTTTTGTAATGAGAGAAGTGACTTTTTTTTTTTCTATTTAGTTCGGTTTAGAGATGGTCATGTTGGAGGCAATTGTTGAAGGAGCTTTCTGTAGCTTAGGTATTTTTTAGGTTTAAATGAGAATTGTACTTCTTTTCATCTGATTATTGCATATACTTTGTTCTGTGGTAAAACACACAATTCTTGCTTTAGTTCATTGCCTTGGAAGCAGTTGTTAGGATCATAATTTCATTACAAACCAAAGCAGGATGAGGAGTCTTTTGGATTTTGCAATCCAAGTTTTAACACATGCTAATTAATGTATTATAGTAAGATAGCAGTAAAGGGATGTTGAAGAATGTTTCCCTTGTATTATTCCGTATCCAGTTTGAACATTAGTTGGGACTAGTGTTTTAAGCTGCTCTTGGTGTGAGGCTTTGTCACCTTGTTGTTTTAAACTTGTATGCAACACACAAATGTAGCCACTTCCTTTTGGTGATACACAGAAAGCACAATGACTGAAACAAAAGCTATGTAGCAGACAGAAGAATTCTTAAAAAACATTAAATACAGAGAATTTAATCTAAAAAGAGACAAGATTCCATTATCCCTTGTTCATAAAATGGGGTATTCCATGGCACGCAAAGGTTCACAAACTACTTCTCTTTGCTCTTAGAGACAAAGATAGCTACTGTTTAGATAATATTTGCAAACTGAGCTACATCTTTTCTAGTATGTTTCAGTAGTAATGTTTCATTATTTTTCTTAGTTTTTTCAAAGGAGTCAGTAACTCCAGTTTAAACTTATAAAACTCTTCTCCATTTTCTTTTATTCAGGGTTAGAGAAAATCGAAGCCTTGCAACAGCATGAGAATGAAGACATTTATAAACTAGCATTTGAAATCATAGATCAGTATTTCTCTGGTGATGATGTAAGTATGCTAAAGATTGAAGAATATATGCGCTGTGCTGTTAGCTTAGTAAGTACATTGTCATTGTTCCTCAGTTTCAGTTGTCGTGAACATAGGTTACCTGGGAAGTCAGTTTTCCTGCTACCTTTTCAGTACAGCTTCCCTGAATTGAAAGTCTTTGAAGAGTTTCTCAATACCAAGAATTTTCTTTAGCGACATCAAGATGACTGCTCTGGTTTTGCCTAATAAATTGAGTGACACTGACCTAGTTTTGTCACACTGACATGTAAATTGACATGTAAATTACTTGTGATTAGAATCTACACAGTTCTCTGGCTCTCCTTTTTGCTTTCTCATACCTCAGTCTTTGGAGGGGGGGTGGATCCTTACTTTCAGATAGATTACTGTATTTCAGCTCTGTAATTGTTCAGTCTGGATTCTGCATTGAAAAGAGTCATAAAAACTGTTAACACTTTCTGCAGCTGATTGATCTAGATCATCTGATATTTTGTTGCACCCTGATTAGGTATTTTGACCCTTTGGGTTCTAGCTCTTTCTGCTACTGGCTGCTTGTGAGTACCTCAGAAGCACTTCAACAAGCAATTTGAAGACAAATAGTAATTATCTTTTCTAGGCCATCCAGGGTGTCTGTAGTTCTGCAGCCTAGCAGAACTATGTCTTCAGTTCTTCTCTTAAATTGAACTCTCCAGATACCAGCTCTAACTTTAAGACTCATTAATTTTCAATTCATGGGCCCATCATGTGATTGTGAAGTTAGTCACCAGAAGTTAAGATATGTGAAAAGTTCCCTATGCTTGTAATGAATCTGTGAGCAGTGTCTAATAGTCTCCATAATGGCTCTGAGACTTCTGTAGCTAACTTAAGAGCACAGTCTAGTTGGTGCGGCTGGAAAAATATCCCTTTTGAGGTTAGTACTCCCTTTTGTGCGTTCACTTTTTACATAAACTAACGCAATTTAATCTTTGCCTGATTTGCTGAATTTACCTCCTTTACTCAGGAGCAAGACTTTACTTCAGATTATTGTTTATACTGTTACCGTGTTTTCTGGGGCTTCTGAAACTTGAAATTGTAGAAATTCCATGATAGGGAGATAGGAGTTAAAACATAAAACCAGACAAATTTTCAGGCAGTAACTGTAAGTAGGAAAACAACCCTTGTCGTTTGAGGACTGGTGCAAAAAAAAAAAAAAAAAAAAAAAAAATAGGGAGACAAGAGCCTAACTTATGTTAGCCTGCTTGGAAGTGTTAAGATTGACTGCCCAGGAGTATTCCTGCCTTCTGTCACTTCAGGATCTTCTGTATTCTCATGAGACGTTGCTGGCTACTAGATATCCCTTCATTGTTAATCCCATCTCCTCCTTTGCTGAGCCCTGTAAAGTGCACAGGCATGTACTGTAGGACTAGCACTAATGGCTTCCTGACTTTAGTTTATTGTGTTAAAGGCACGTGAACTTAGGTAACATTACTTTGTAGTACCCCTACTGCAGAAGGCAGAAGTGCTAATTTATCAATTCACAAACGTTTTGCAAAGCATTCTGAAACCAGATTTGATCTTCATTTGGGCATGACGTGCCCCATTCTTTCTCCTGCAGATTGTTGCTGTCACCAAAGGCCTTAATCTCTCCCTCTGATTTAGGTATTGTCACCCTAAGTAAAGAGAAACAAAGATTTTAGGTGAGTCAGTTCTGACGTCCGCACTACTCCAAGGCCAGATCTCAGAAAGCTGTTTAGACCTCACGCACAAGGGCTCTTACCTGCTTCAGAATGACACATGGTTTGAAATGAGGCATATGGTTCCTGCAGCCTGGTTTGTAGAGGTGGCATGTTCAGAGAATAGATGCAGCTGGTGATTTGGAGGAGGATGGGTAGGGTTTGAAGTTGTGCATATTGATGCTACTGACCATGTTAGTTGCTGTTCCTGGAGGCAGTAAATACCTACATTCTAACAGCTCTGAGGAAGTTGGGTGAAGTTGGATACTGATGCCTTTCATTCTATATCCATAGAGTAATGAAGTACTTTTGGTTTAAAAAAAATTTCAGATTGTGCTCATGAGAGCTATATAAAACTGCTCTGAAATGAGTAATTCTAAATCCTTCAGATTCTGATAGGAGATACTGAGTACTCTTTTAAGCTTTATATAAGTATTTCTATCAGCTGCCGATAAAAATTATTTTCATGTTGAAAGAAAATGGGAGAAAGTACAAAACTAATTTTGGAATTCACAACTAGTGATTAGCCAACTCCAGAAGTACTAAAAATTGGCACTGAAAATTAAATCGCACAGCTAAAATAGCAACTGCTTTGACCAAGCAGCAACCCAGTCTCTAACCATTACAATTTTCTGTTTCCCTAATGGTATTAGAACAGAGTTGATGTGTTTTTCTTTTTAAACATATTTGAGGAATTGAATTGGAAAAACTGATCTAATTTTATTGCAATAATATTAAAAAGAAAAGATGAACATTTKTGAATCTCTTCTACATGTACTGAATTGTGCAGGGAATTGGCCTCTCATGTATTTTTGTTGTTGTATTTTATAGATCGATGAAGATCCCAGTCTCATTCCTGAAGCCACTCAAGGAGGTACTTACAACTTTGACCCAACGGCCAACCTTCAAACAAAAGAATTTAATTTTTAAGTTCAAAAAAGTGCAGCTTCTCTGTCCCACACCAGTATGAAGCACCACCAGATGGCTACCAAGTGAAGAAACAAAAGGCTCCAAGACACACATGCCTCTTCGTTTTGATGCTTCTAAAGCAAGCCATGTATCGGTCACTTTGCAGTTGCCAAACGTCACTATCACATGGACTGTAAATGCATATGCATGATCTCTTAAACTGTTTCAGAATTCTTTTTAACAGTCCCAACTACCTTTTTTTGCCTTTTTCCTGGTGCCACATGCTGACAACCGCAATCTGCAGTTTTGTTAAGAATATTCCATAGTGGTGGCACATTGGCTTTCCACGGAAAAGTAGCTTCTTTGGAAAATGGTGCGCTGTGGATCAAGACACTTTGGTATGATGCGTAGATTTTGGAAGACTTTACAGGGGCCCAGTTTGCTCTGAGCCTCCATCATCGTCCTCCACAAACATATTTTCATATACTTTATGTGGAAGAATAGATTCAAAAATGCAAGCCAAATGAATTTCATTGGTGAAACTGAAATAAAAGTAACTTAAAAAAAAACACTTGGCAATTGATTAAACACTTAAGTTTAAAACAAACAAAAAAACTACTTCAGCTATCAGTAATTGATGTGTGTTCATTAACTGCCTCAGAAACCAGGGTTGGAGAATGAACTGTAGATTTGGACTGGTAAAGCTTTTGCCATTATACCTAATTTTTGAGAACAGCGAGCCCTATTTGACCACTCACTTCAGCCTGTGTGTTCCTGCTGTTTTGAAGTAATCAAATGCTGTGCATGGTATTTTACCTGAGCTACAACCTGTTATGGACTTGAACTTCTGTTTAAGCTGAAAGCAAGAGTCCCAGACTGTAGAAAAAAAAATTCTGTCCAAAAATGTATTAGTTAAAAAGAATCTTGCTTTCAACTTTCAGTAGTCGATATATTTTGTTTTAAATTGATAATTGGATATGGTTGATTTATATTGGGTTTAAACTGTGGAGCTTTCATGTTTACTGTAATTTAGTCTTAAACTATTTTTTAATTAGTAACCAGTGCTTATGATGATGTGGTTGGCAACAAACCAGCAACTACTTAGAAGCGTCATAAAAGCTTCATTCTTGGAGTATTGGAAGAGTAATTCAGAAATTAGTCTCAAATCTTATTCACATGATTAAAAAAGATACAAACTGGTTCATGTGTGAGGCTGTATGGAAGCTGCCATTATTCAGCATAAACCTGATGTGCAGCGCACATTAAATAACTTTACATGAGGTATGTGAGGTCATTGCTTTTGGAAAATCGTCTGACCCAGTCATTTTCAGAGGGATTATGGTATTGCTGGGGTGAAGATGGATAATTTTGCAATTCTGTAAGCTATCACACAAACTGGTTTTGTTGCTGTTGTTTACTGGGTGTAATTTCCCAATGCATTGATGTGAAGGGATAGAAAAATCTAAACTAATTTAGTTATTGGATGTGGGTTGTATTTACTGTGATGAAGATAAGGACAGATGCCATCAGAGCTTTGTGGATCAGCTGTTTTTCCACTGATGAACAACGCATAGCAGGTGTGCATTCATTAAATATATATCTGCCAAGGTGGAGCCACTTTAAAGAGTGAGTTGTCTTGTATCTCAACTGGATACAAGCGTATGTTTAAACTGCAAGATTTTTACTTGCTAGATAATCTGTTTTAATATAGTGGTTTGGCCTCTGATTATTTATAGGTTTTATAAATTTTAGAATCAATTTCTCTTTAAGGTGGCTCAGATTTTTCAACTCTTGTGCACATAAAATTGAGTTGAAGTTCATTGTGCCTTTTTTCTTTTCCCAAAAGTTGAGTTGAAGCTTCATATGGTAACTGCATCCTATTCACACACTATAGTCTAAAATCTTGAAACTGTGTGGTGTTCGCTAAAAAACTAAACAATAAAACGTCAAAGTTAGGTAAGGTCACAAAGTTTTTGTGAAATTAGAGTTCCAGCAGATGTTATTGTGAACAAATATTTCCCCCCTTCTAATGCAATTTAGTCTCCCTATATGCCATATAGACTGACGGATACCCTGTTCAGCCTGCACTCACTATTATCCTAGAGATTACAGACAAATTGATATTGAAACAACAGTTTTTCCAGTACTGTGAAGATTTGATCCTTTTCTTGCACTCAATGCATTGCATTAAAAGTGAACATCGGAGAACTGGGTAAGGCAGGACAATGCGTTTGCTCAGTTCTTTCTGTTGTGACCTTATCAGCTTTTGATTGGGATTGCACCATTTCATAGTTAATAAAGGAAACAAAGTATATTGCTGCACTTTTACGTTTTCAGAACAGTGTTTAAAATTGCATTGTTTTTATTATTTTTTTAAACTATCAGTTAAAATAGACTAAAACGTTCTTTCAAAGAGGCATCTAAATGTGTTCCTAATTTTGTATATGGGCTTAGGTTTTGTAACCAATAAAAAGCTGCTATCAAATACTATAAAAAATTCAAGACCTTATTTTGAAGATTATGAAACTGCTTAGTCTTCACCGATTGACTTAGGGGTTTTTGTCTTTGACTAGATATTAGTTAGCAGAACTCCGCATCAAAGTTTGAAGTATGTTACAAGAATGAATAAAGTAAGCTAATGGAGTCATCTCTGAAACTTTCGATACTGTTCCAGTACAGAGTTTTATGCTTTTAAGGAGATGTTTCCCAAACGTGTATGGGAGGCTGTGGTAAGTGGGCTGCAGCTGATCCATGTAACTACTAAATAGTGACTTCAGTTTAAAGGTTTGAAGGTGCACTATAGCGTCAAGGAACTTTCACAGTCTTTTTCTACCTCCAGAAATGGCCTTTCCAGGCTCCCAGTCCTAGACTGATTGCTGATTCAGCACTAATTTTAAACTCGGGATGCTGTACAAGCTGGCCCAACTCCTTCTGCCTGGGGTGCGTTGGGAGGGGGTGTGCACCAAGACTGGCTTTAGGCAGCCTTCCATGGCTCTCYGCAGCTGGGAGGGATGGCCAGCATCCCTCACCTCGGGCATGAGTGACCCCATTGGGGTGCTGCTCAGGGATAGATGGGAGCCCGTCAGAGACTTTCATTGTCCAGCAGCCCCCTAATTAGTACAGTCCTGCTTTAATTATGTGATGGCACCAGTGGAGGAAAACCTTGAACTGCTTGAAGGGTGCCTGCAACTCCGCAGCTATGGCTTTGCCGTCTGTGGTCAGTGTCAGTTGGGTGAGTCACCTGGAGAAGCCCCTCTCTCTCCATGGGTAGGTTGATGATGGAGATGAGCTTCCAATGCCACATCTGAACCTTTGCAAATGCTCTTCCATGGGGATATAGAGGATAAAGATTTCAAAAGAACCCAACTCCCATTTCCAAAAGCAGTTTAATCTCTTTGGTTCCTTCAGCTTTCAGTTGACGAAACTCCTGAATTGTGTTGGGTTTTTGCAACCTGTTAATCATCCAGCAGGTCCTACCTAGATGACTTTGAAAGACACTACATTGGAATAAAGAATGCATTATTTTAAGAGACATCTTATTTAGAAAGAATAAAACCTAGAGGATATCTTAATGTTCCCCGTACTTCTAAAAATGTAAGACACTTTCATTTTGTTTGCTTGATCTGCTAAACAAAGAAATGAGTAAGAAGACCCACTGACAGACAATTTTTTAATTTTTTAAAAAATCTCTGTGGACTGAATGATAGTTCAGGCCCATCTTGTTATTCTAATGGGATCTATAATGTCCTCTAGGTTCTGAGTGTGTTTCAAACTAATCATTTCTCCCAAAGCAGCCTAGTTGCGTTGTGTTCCTTCTATTTTATTGCATAAAAAATACTCCCTTTTGTGGCATCATTATGCTTCTATTCAAACATACGTAGGACAAATTATGCCAAGCCATTAGAAAGCACTTTTCAAGAAGAAAGGGAAAAAACAGTAGAAAACCGTGGGCTCCAACAGGCAAAGCCTTAGAAGATTTTGCCGCAGGGGTTTGTCATGATTGCCACYGTCAACTCCACGGCAGCGCGGGCAGGGTGAGCTGGAAGTGCCTGAGCTGCCCAGGTCCGTGTCAGGGTGGTACGTTACTTCAGACTGCTCAGGAAAGTTGCCTCGTGTTAAGATGTGGAGTTGTGAACTTGCACTTTCCTGATTCTGGTCTGTCTGTACGTTATCCTGCCGCAGAAGTGGTAACGGACAGGTCTGATCTGTGCTGCTGGCTTAGACCCAGAGATCTCCAGCTGCCACTGCAGCAGCACGAGCCGCTTCCTTTTCAAATGCATTCATGATACAGCTTTCTTGAGCAGCATACAAGTTCATAAAGGAATGTAGGAGCTGGTTTTTTCCAACCTTAGTTTTAAAAAAGTATTTTGGGGACATTACAGCTTTGTGTATCACACCTAAGAATATTAAAACCATGATTCTTGTGTTTTAAAATGAAGGCTAATTCATTTTACTTGAATTAATGTAAAATTACTGCTCTCTGCCTTCACCCATCAGCAGTAAAATAGGGTGAATGTCACCATGCAACCTCAGAGGAAAAATGTCGTGAAGGATTTAGATACCCCGCAGGAAGGCTCTTCCCTGGACACAGTGAGGGAACTGCAGGAGGAGGTTAGTTTTCAGTTTGCTCAATGTACGTTAAGTAGGGTCCAGGGACGCACGAAGATGTGGAAGATGGATTAACCATCCTCCTTACTAAATGGGGTCCGGCAGAAGACGGTGGTGGTTGGATCTTTCTAATGTGCTGAAATGAAGCAGAAGGGAGCTCATGTCTGTATCCTAATTATTTGCAAGGTGATCATCTTTAGTGGCTTTTTTTCCCTTTTGGTTTTTTTTTTTTAACCCTACCTCGTGAAGCCAGATGATCCCCCATACAAATTCTCCGTACATGAAAAAGGAGGATGAAGTTGAAATATTTTGCCAGTGGCTTCAGCAAGTTCAGTTCTAGGTTTGTGCAGGGAGGTGCTTGAGAAAGCTGCACCTCTTGCCCTGGCATTAGACCCATCACTGTTCCTTTCTGTTTGATGTAGTTTACAGCTGGTTTCCCCTGCATTTCATACTTCTACATCCTGTTAGGGCTCCCTGAAATCTAGACACTGCCTGCATTTTATAATATTGAAAATAAGGGATAAAGTCCTTCTGTCCTCCTTGCTGTGGTCACCCTAGCTTATGGGAGAAATGACTGCAGTGAGGTCTGGCCCCATCCCTGTCATTGTGAAAGACAGTATTTGACATTAGATCTTTGGGAACCGTTTGTGTGGTCTTGGTTTTTGCTCTTCAGAGCATGGCAGCGTGTAAGAAATCCCAGGGAATGAAATGTGTGTAGGGGGAGTCTTTGGACTTGTCAAATTCTCACGTTTAAATCAAAGACATCCAAACTCTTCCAAAAATATATAGCTTCCTCAAAAATGTAGTCTTCCAGCTTTTGCATCCCTCAATCCCTGTAATTTTTCATGTCTCTGAGCCGTTGCCTTTACTGGTTTAGAACAAATATTAAAAATAAAAATTAAAAAAATGAGAGTTTAAAAACCCACCCTTTTTCTGCATGTTTGGAAGTGAAAAAAAAATGGTTCAACTGCAGGCGTCAGCATGTGTTTTAGCAGCGTCTCACATGGAAAAATTTCCATCCAAAGGGCTTGTTTGTGAACACTTAGAAGGAGCTGGATGTGCAGACACTGTGTCGGACACTTAGCGATAATACTCACTTCCAGCTCTGTCTGTAATCTCAGTGTTTCGGGGCTCTGTGCTGAAATGTTTAACCCTTTGCTGAGAAAAGGGCGCAGTCCAAGGGGCGTATTTAGCAAGGTGGCATCTTGCTTCTGCAGCAGGAGCATGTTCCTACTCTCCCTGCTATCAAACTGCTGGGGTTTTCAACTCGACCCCATTGTCAGCAGCACGGAGCCAAGTGTCTGCACTGAGCTTTGCATGGCTATTGATGTGCAGGGAGGTGTTTTTAGGGGAGCTCAACCAGAGGTCTGTGCTTGAAATATTAATTACTGATGGAAAGGGAAGAAATCACTGCTTGTAGTGGTCACAGTTTTCTCTGTATTTGGTATTTTAGTCAACATCTGAGCTCTTGAAATACTCCAGGAGTTTTACTGACCTAACCAGTTGCATATTAGCCTAAGTTTAATAGAAGAAAGATTTGGCCCTTAAAGATGGGAGAGAAAATTTGAAAAATGTGAATCCTACAGGTTTAGAAATGGAAGTTTATTAACTCCATGATTCTTCTTGACATAACCTGGGGACTGCTTCTCGTGCTTCCAGTTGCAGGAATACTGCTACAAGTATTTCTCAGAGCCCTTGAGCCCATCAGTTTTTTGCTCTTACCCCAACCCCAATCACCTACTCAAAGAGAAAAGCTGCAAGCATTAAAGTGTTAACACAGAGGACTTGGCGGCTTTTTTCTTCTCCCCTCTCACTTAGAAATCATCAAAAGAACAGGTTGCTAAACTGCACCAATGTTCCTTCCAAGCTAAATTTGCACGAGAGCTAGAAGTGGTAGCAGAGAGGTAAAAGCTCCTCGCTGGGCAGGTTTCACCGCCGGCTACAGGCTCCATGCCTGGGGGCTGACCTCCCAAGTCAGGGTATTCCCTCCGTTACACCTGAGAAACTTGGTGTGCACGTAACTTGCTCCTGACTTACTCAGTGTGTAGTTGCTCGGAGTTGCAAAGCGGATGGCTGCACGGAGGCGGGCTCGCTGCTTGTCCCTGGGAACCGAACAACTGACTTGAGGCGGTTTGCTGCTTAAGAGGCTTTCAGTGGCAGTTTGCACCTTGGAGAAGGTGACTGCTAACTTACAAGAGGTTAAAAACTGCCCCTTTGCAACATCTTATGTGGGCGTATTGCTGCATTAGGAGCTTAGGTTACTGTCACCAGGTTTAGTCTGGTGATAAAAGTCAAGTTGGGAGTTTAGCTGGTCTCAGCTCGTGCAGGACTACTATAGTCAGAGCTCCTGTGTGCACTTCTGCTTCATTTCACAGATGAAAAACCACCTGGGAGACATAGCTCAATGACCAGCTGTGTGCTATTGGGACAGGAGCTCTGGCTGGCACATGCCTTCCTCCTCCGCACGGCCCGGCTCCTTGGTTTCTGCTAAAAACCCAGGAATAAATTATTTCACCTTTGCCAGGGGTAAAAGTGGCCACTTGACAGCAGTGGACTGTAAATCGAAACCTAGCTTCCCTTTTTGTAACCTGCTGCCTGCTAATTGGCAGGTAYTGGAGCAGGGCACCTCGCCCCCAGGTGTCTTGGAAATCGTGGTCTCTGTGCGGCAGCCTGAGCAGATCGGGGAAAACCCGCTCCTCAATGTACTTTATTTGAGTACATTTGGGGTTGTTTCTTATGCTCCCAGCAGAAGGGAGGTGAAGAAAGCGTTTTGGGAAGCTTTGTACAGTTGAGCTTTGGGTTTGAAGGTCACAGGTGAGGTTTGGAGCTTCCCCTGGGACTCCTCACCAGGGGAAGCCTCCTGGTGGCATCTCCATACACATGTTTGAGAGACCACCTGTCCTGGCAGCTTGTGGCTCCATGACACGTGGTACCCCATGGGACAACAGCACCTTGGGTCACTTGCCAATGCAGTCCTTGGCATCAAACACCGTGTGGTGCAGTGCATTGCCCCAGCACCAAGGACCTGCCACGTTCTAAAGAGCCCAGAAGTCTACCTCAAGGTGCAACAGCTTTCCTCCAGCTCTGCAGGGATCATCGTGGTTATCAATGCAGCTTCTGGAGGACATCTCCAGCTTTCCAGCACCACCAGCTCTGCCAGAAAGTGTCTTTCCCATCAGCTGGGTGAAGAGGTTGGAGCAAACTCCCACAAGAGCCATGTCCTAGCCTAGACCTCACCTTCTACCTAAACTCAGAGTTTAAAGCCTCCTTAAGTATAATGTCAGAAGAAAATGCTGAGGGGAGGCTTAACATTTTAAATATATGAAAGGCAGCTGCAAAGCTGAAAGGAATAGATTTGTGTCCGTGCCCACTGGGAATAAGACAAGAAACGCAGTCAGCAAAGAAGTCTAGGAGGGATGCTAGAAAATCTCCTACGGATAGGGAGAGAGTGACCAGAGAAATACACAACCTTTATCTTCCACCCTGTTTAAGGACAAGTCAGCGAAGTCCCATGGGAGGGAGCGGGGGAGTGACCAGCAGACCTGGGCATGGCCATGACTTCTTGGCATCTCCACTTGCCCAGTGGGTACCAGAAGTTGTGTTTCCCCAGGGCAATGGGAGACGAGGCCAGTGACTCCTCCAGTCTGGCGCCCAACTGTATGAGCTGGGCAGAGAACGGGCAGTTGTGGCCTGGTTGCAGTACAGCAACCCAATTTATTTGGGATCTCTCCCCAGTTTATCATCAACCTGTCACACATATTATAGTCACACCTTTGGTATTCCTGTGCCCGCAGAGCAATGCCCAAATTTGCTAAAATGGCTTGAAGTGCTCAGGGGAACATCACTCTGCAGGCTGAAAACCACCTCCCAGGCAACAGCTTTGCATGGTCGCGGCAGAGCCAAGCCCCTGCTCCCCACTACTCCCTGGCCATCCTGCTGGGCAAAATCCCAGTCCCTCATCCCTGGCCCTCAATGGAAAGCAGACAGCTTTGTGCAGCCTTGTAGGAAGTGGGGGACGTGGGACAGACATGTCTGGCCCGTAGCGCAGCAGCATGGGTGCCCAGTTGCTTCAGAGGCTTGCAGGGTGGCTGGCTGGAGGCTTGACCCCTCCAAACATGCAGGGCACATTGGATGGAGAGGTCCCTTTTTTTGGCTCCTGCATTTCACATCTCTCTTGCAAAAGGAGCTTCAATTTTTCCCCTCTCGCAGCAGGCACTTCACAGTGTTGCTCTTCTCCTGCAGGCTCCCAAAAGTCACACTCAGGTGTTGTGTCGGCACGAGCAGTGGCACAGCAAGGTAGCAGGAGGCGGGGGTCTGTGCCCACCACGGCCCCCAGCACATGTTAGGGCCGGAAGGTTTGTCAACCACTGCAGCAGCCACCTGCACCCCTCCCTGCCGCCTGTGGTGGAACCAGCAGTCAGGGCACCCCTGTGCTGCCCACTTGCTTTTTTTATTCCTTTAATCTGACACCTTCTGCTGGGCTTCTTGAGATCTCCATTAGCTCCATTGCAGGTTATATGCATTTCAGCCTGAGCAGCAGCAGTTGTTGGGCATGGTGTTTCAGTTATGGCTGCGGACAGACCAATGCAATTTCTGCAGTGTGGGAAGCTCAGCGCCTTCAAGGTTTTCTGGAATTTTGCTCCCCAGATGGGTGCCTTGGTTTGAGAGCACCCTGTTCCCAGTCCCTCCTGCTTGTGCCTTCCTGCCGGGCCGTGGTGCCCATATCACCTGAAGCCCTGGGGTTGCCTGCAGCCACCTCCACCAGGACATGTCCCCCGCCCTCCCTGTCGTTCCCATGCACTGTCTTTGAAGAGCTGCTTTTTCTCGGGGGCACGGCAGATGTTGTCCCCATCCCTCCTGGGGCAGTTCTGGAGGTTAGGGACCACTTTCCCGTGATTGCAGCCCAAAACCTGCTCTTCCTTGCTGAGCTTCCCTCGCTTTGCTGGTGACAGGTCCATCCCGTCTTGCAGAAATGGGGCATCCTCAGGAATGGTCCGTCATATTTTGCCTCTGTATTGACCTTCCCCCAGGAACAGGGGGAAGCTACTTCTCCATCCTTGTGAAAGCTCAACCCTGAGGCATGCTGTGCAGATACCTTACAACTGGTGCAGTGCTGAACTCCTGCTCCAGCCCTGTACTGACCCAAACCTTGTGTCTCTGGAAATATTGCCTGTGTTGGGGGATGGACTTTTAGCATTGGTCTTCATTTAYGCAGTTATCAAAGAAAAGGACTACTGTTAACTGCTGTCAAAAGCCAGAAAATAATGAGGTATAAAGTGTGTGTCTTTATGAGCAGAACAGACCCTCACCTGATCGTACACCTCCGGGAAATGAGGGCCTCAGCTCTGCTCTCAGCTGGCATTTTTCTTCCCGAGGAAACCTCCAGTTTGGTCTTTCCAAAGTCCTTTCCCTCCATTAACAAACCTCACATGGGCTGTGTGAATTTGTCCTCTCACTGCAGAAACCAGTGGCTTCAGAACCCCGCCACGGTTTGGTTAAAAAGGAAATATTGCTCTTATGTCCAAGGCAAAGCGGAGCGTTACCACAGAGCCGCCGATGCCAAGCAGTTTTTGTTTGTGCGAGTGGTTGTGGCCTATTGAAAAAACCCTCTTTGCCACATTCAAGTGTGGTTAGCCAGCACAGGCCAAAAAAAAATTAACAAAAATCTGAGGCCTAAGGGAGAATTTAAGAACAGTTCATCAGCTCTGGGAGCTCCAGGGAGATTGTTTCTCACAGCGATTAGCAGACAAGATGTTGATGGTGCCAGACTGATTTAAAGCATTAGAGCTTTGGAGGTGACAGGTGTCAGATTGGGTCGGAGCAGAGGTTTACACTTCTGGTCCGACCACAGAGAGGCAGGCAGGGGTGTGGGCAGAGGGGATGCGCTTGCTGGGTCTGGGTCAGCATCGCCTTCTGCATCAGTTGGCTAATTTATCTTTTTTTTTTCCTTTTTGCAGGAATTTTATACAAATCGCCTTGTGTGAAGTACGAGGTGGGGGGATGACACGCTCCCAGCCATGGATGCATTGCTGAGGTCCTAACCCAAACGCCAGCCTTCACCTGGCGTTTTTAACACTATCCGGATGACAAGCTCAGGGCTGCAACTCAAGCAAATTCATCCGAAAAAATCAGGTATCAGAAAGTTTAGATGAAGGCCAGTTAATTAACCCTTTGAAGGCTGTAATGTCTTGAACTGTAGTTTGTCATTTGTCTTAGTCATAATTGCATGACTGGTTTTTAATACCATTTGGCAAGGGTATTAATTTTTTTTAAGAGGTGGCGTCACACATGGTTTTACTCCTTGTTTTTTCTTGGTGAGTTACATGTGGTGAATCTTTATAGGTGATATTTCAGGGTTTCTTTAAGGGGAGGAAATTAATTTACAGCCGTTAGGTGTGTTGAAATGATAATTAAGACATTCCATTGCATTATACAGCCTGTCTCCTAACAAAAGGGATTTTTTGCAATCTTTTGTTTCATGTTGTATTTGAAAAGAAAGCTCTTCTTAGCTTTTTTTAAAATTCTTATTGACCTTTTTCCCCCCAAGCCTTTCCCAGGTCTCTGGCTGCTGCCCTAACACTCTTCTCCTGGCGTTACAGCTGGTCACAGCTCCCTCTCACACGCCCCGTGGCTGCCTGTTCCCTCTTTAAATAGTTCATCGGCAACCGTTCATGCCCTCGCCCTGCATGGTTCCCCGCTGATCCTGAACCTCGCCTGGTTCCCCTCTGATCTCAGGCCCTTCAGCAAGACCATGGTGAAACCCAGCAGAGAAGCCCCATCAGTAATTGCGGGGCAAATGCCATGTAGGTCCATCCRAAAACAAAGAAACAGTGCCAAGAGCAGAAATCAGCTAATGCGCAAGTGGAAACCGTTTTGTCTCATGGATTGGCTGAAATATGGAAGTTGTGAAGGGACCGGGGAAAAGGTGAATCGTCCTTCCTGTACTGGTGAAGAGAAGAGGAAAAGGTGAATCGTCCTTCCTGTACTGTTTTTTAACGTTGGTTGTTTTTTTTCCAGCTCACTGCTTTCCTTCTCTCTGGGGGTGGACGGAAAACTCCTTGTCAGAAATTAAAAAATAAATCCTCACTGGGTTCAGAGTCATGAAAAGGGTTTGTTGAAGGTGCTTTAAAAACCAGTCCCACAGAAAGGTTAGTAAATCAGTGAGTAATTAGCTGTGTCCTTTCATAAACAGTGTGAAAGACGACCAAAGTGTCTCGGTGTCCTCGAACAAGGCAGCAGGACCCAGAGGCAGCTCCTGGTGCAGTGATCCCCGCAAAGCAGAGAAGGGATGGGAGGTCACAGGGCTGGAGGAGCTGATGGCCCTGGGCAAGGAGGCTGCTCTGACAGCTCCAAGCAAGGGCAGATACTTACCAGTATGGGTCTTCTCAGTGGAGTGGTGACTGGGAAGATTAATGCACAATTATGGATTCTGGTTACGTTACTGTAAAGGTTAATACATACCAGAGTGCCTCTAAAGGTGTTGGGTTGTTGAACCTCCATCCTTGGAGACATTCAAAACTGCTGCACCAGGCCTCGAGCAACCTGATTTAAGCAGGGTATTGGACCAGATGTCCCTTCGAAACCTTTCTATCCTATGAGTCGGCCACTTTTGCCAATACATTCTGCACATAACCACCAGATTCAAGATCACGGAAAAGCAGACCACATTAACAACTAAATACTGACCAGGTCAGTTAAAGAGAGCTGATGAAACTGTAGGAAGGTACTAGCAGAATCTGGAGGCGGGATGCAAGTTATAACCAGGGTGGTGGGGGAAAAAAAAGCAGTGAAACTATTCCCAAGCAATACTTTTCCTTTATAAAGAGAGCCAATAGATACTTGTTGCTGAAAAAAACCAAAAAGGAAATAAAAGAGAAACAGCCTGCTGTTCCAAACGTCTCCTTTTGGCTTTGAGACAGCCAATGTCAGGGATAGCAAGTGGATGGACTTAGCATCCAGAAAGGCTGCTAAAAAGGAATCTTGAGCAACCAGAGTGGACTCTGGGGCCAATAACCCAAAGGATACTTCGAATTTGTGAGGAACCTGAAACAAGAAATTGTCCTAAGGATTTTTCTTTTGCCTGCTACTAAGAGAGAAGCTGTGTTATTTTAGAAATCAGCGCAGAGGGTGTGACACCTATCACACACCCAGGAAGATGGAAACTGTAAGTTTGAGGGTGCCCTCCTGGCTGGAGTCCATAAGCACAGATGTTTAAGGGATTAATACCGCTCCACATGGCAGCAGCTTTCCTGCAGAATTACCAAGAAAAAGAGGCAACAAACTTCCCTCCCTAGAGCTGACTTCTTCCTACAAACCTCCATGCTGCTCCCTTTGAACCAGGCAGGAGTTTTGACACTGAAGCATTTAAGTGCCATTGGGTGAGCATTCTGCGAGCATTTGATTAGAGCAGCGCAGGGCTCATTAGATTGACTAGTTTTAACACGCTTTCCAACGCAGGAGAAAAGAGAAAAGAGAAAATAATTAGAAGTAAACTCTCTGTTGCCGTTTCAAACGTTATGACCCAGCATCATTTTGACAGTCTCTAACAATGGCATAAATGAGCTGAGTAATGTGACCGAGTATCTAGAAAAGCCTTATTCCAGAAAACAAGGGTGGTAAATCACATGATGACCCATGAGATGGGGTGTTGTGCCAAATTAGTGCTTCAGGGGAAGTGAGAACACTTTCAGTAACCATGAAGTTGCTTCATCAGTTTCAGGCATTCAGAGTTCCCATTGCCAAGAACAACCCCTTCTTCTCCACCTCCTACCTCGCTATTTTAATTTTTAATTGGTGATACCTACCAAAGGCTGGTGGTTACCTCTATTTGCTGCCAGAGGAGCCTATTTTTTTCTCTTTAAAGGGCTTAGAAAACACTCATGGGGAAATGTGAAGGCTTCAGTGCCTTTTTTAACCACCAGCAGACAATCCTGTAGAGTCAAATGCACACATCAAGAGCCAAATAAGAGTAAAACATCATCAGGACAATCCTTCAGTCTGTGTTGAGTTTAAACTATTGCTGATCCCCCACCCTAATGTACAATACTCAGCTTTGTACCACATGAGATGCAAGACCAAAACACCAACGAACTCAATTAAGAGAATTTTTTTGGCATGGCAATATGACCCAGAGCCTTCTGCATTGTGCCTCTAGGACTGGTGTTCAAAACAGCTGGATGGGCCCCTGAGAAGATGTGGCTTTTTCATGTACTGGCGACCGAGTTGCATAGATGACCTGAGGTCATTCATCTCTGTCTAGATACTAGCACATGTGCTGTCTCACAAAAACTGCTTGGTCCACCTCTGACAGTCAAATACCCAACACGTGCATTGGAGACTTGTGTGTTAGAAGCAAACAATAACCACCTACAACAAGCCAAAGGCAGATCAACCTGCCTGTGTTAACTGCTAAGATTTAAAGATGTGATTTTGTCCTCATTACCATGCACCCAGCTTTGTCATATAATTCATTATACGGTTCAGTGCTGTTTAAGTATACTCATAACCATGATCACTTAGGCCAGATCAACACTGGAGGACTATTTTACAGCATATAATAGTTCTTATATATTAACGCAGCTAAAAAAATGTGACTTTTTCCACTGGGAAGGATTGCTTTTATTGAGACCTTCCTATAAGTGTCATATTCTGTTCCTTCATGACTGTTTAAGCCTTGATTTCCACCTGCTGCCTTCTATGAAATGAGGCTAATAACAGCTGCAGTAACAGCTGGATGATTAATTCCTTAACAACTGTAAAATACTCTGGTATGAACAGAAGAGGATTTTGCCGTGTATTTCTCCTTGGTGTTTCTAGGTTGAATAAGTTCTTCCTTGAAAGCAGCTGACTTCTGCTGCCTGAAAATTTTGTGTCCTTTCTCTCCCCTTCCCCCACCACTTTCATTCATTTCATAATAAAGTAGGGACTACTATGAGATTTCTTAATTTTAACCCTGAATAACAGAATTTTGGGTACAGGGAGCCCTCAGGCACACATTTGATAGGTCTTTCCAATGGTAGGTTCAGCAGGATCACACAAAGACCATCACTGCAACAAGGGACCCAGCCCCGTCGTGAGCTGCCAGGGGCATTCCGACTGCCCCGGATGCAGTTGGGTGTGGAGAGCTCTTTGGTTACCAACCTGCCTGTGCCCATAGGTGCCCATGGTTACCAATCATTGCCCGTAGAGTGGTCTCATCCAGTTTCAAAAAGTGAGAGTCGGGGCTTCGTCTTGGCTGATCAGGCCACCATGAGGATATTTAAAGGTTGACTGGCCATGCAGATGTGTTTCCAAGCATCAGGTCAGATTTGATTTCTTTATATTTAAATATAATCCAAGGAAAATTATGTACCGTTTTCATGAAATCAGTATTTGATAAAAATAACAAATGGAAAAGAAAGACCCAAACCAAGAAATGCAGAAATTAATATGTACACATCCTTGAACCGCATTATGCCATCCAATCCTGACTCACGTCCATGGCTCGAAGATTATACCCGTAGGTGCCGCATTAAAACCAATTAGCCATTGGCTGTTCAAAGTCCTGCACTTAACGCTGCTCCAGTTCAGCCTTTGCCTTTTAGCAGCTGCTGCTTTTCCAGCTAATGAATGTGTGATTCGAGCTGAGCGAGAAGCGGCATGGGGCATGTTCAAACACCCCCCCATGGGGATCACCCCATCAGGATAGCTACATCAGGGCTGGGAGCTGTGGAAAGAAAATAACCCCCTCTGTCCCTTCACTGCATCTCTGGTATAATTTATATTGCTCTGGCAAAAAGCATCCCTGCTGAAGCGCTGGACACACACACAACGGATAAGCAGAGCCTGGCAACTGTGGGACAAGCTGAGGCCGGTGATGAGAGTCCAAGAGATGGAGCCAAAAATGCTCCACGGTGGGATTTTTGCTCAGAGGTCTTCCTGGTGGGTTTCGGTGGCGAGTGGCTGGGTGTTTTTTGGCGTGGCATGTGCCAACTGCAGGTCTGCTCATTTTAGGGGGCACCTGGAGTCTGGGATCCTCCACAGCAAACCTGCAGGCAGCGACAAGTGGGAAGGGTCCACTTGAGGTTCAGGTTTGCCCCGGGGCTTGCCTCCTCTCCACCAGCCCTGCAAGGGGCTGCTCTTGGGACGGGGACCTCTGCTCCAGACCCCGCAGCAGCTCTCCCAGGATGGCCAGGGCTTCCTGCAGGCCCTGTCCGGTGTGGGCGCTGCACCCCTGGAGCACCCAGCGGCGCCCCACCAGCCGCCCCTGCTGCAGCCTCTCCCCCAGCTCGGCGGGAGTCAGCGCTCCCGGCACCTCCTGCTTGTTGGCCAGGAGAAGGACGGGGACGCCAGCCATGCTGGGGTGGCTCAGAGCTTCCTCCAGCGCTGCTGCTGCTTCAGGCAGCCGGGCCGTGTCTGTGCTGTCGAGCACAAAGACAAGGGTGTTGGTGTCCTCCAGGTAGTCAGGCCAGCTTGCCCGCAGGCTGCCTTGTCCGCCGACATCCCAGAGGGTGAAGGATACGTGACAGGGCGTTTGCAGAGACTCCACGTTGAAGCCCACCGTTGGGCACGTCTCCACAGCCCGGCCCCTCTTCAGTTTGTACAGAAGGGTGGATTTGCCAGCAAAGTCGAGCCCCAGCATGACAACTCGAGCATCTCTTTTGCGCTGGTCTTTGGAGATCAGCTTCCCCATCAAGATGCTGTTGCAAACGTGGCAAAAAAATTGCAGCCAAAAAAAGAAAGCAAGCGTATTTCCTCAATAATGTCAGTTAATAACAGAGTGCTCAGTTCTGCCTCTCCAAGAGAGTACCTTAGGTTTGCTGAAGAAAGACACAGGCAGCTTGCTTTTGCTTCTCTTCGTAGCTAAAATGAGGTGAGAGCTATCATTTATGAGGTGTGGAGCAGAGCCAGGGAGCGCCGTTGGAAACAACAATTTCTATATCCCAGCTCTGCTGCCGCTAACTTCCATTTTCATTCGTGACCTGAAGTGATCAGTGTGAAAGAGAGCCAACATTTTGCAGGAAGAGGTGGGGAGATGGTGCAGCAAGTTTCCTCCTCATCACATGCAGAAATAAATGAGCTTTTGTTCATTGGCTTCTGTAGGGGAAATCCACCCCCGGCAGGACAGGACAAGGAGGAACCCTCGTTTCAGAACAGAGTTACTCTGGGAATTTGCTGAGTCACAGCTCAAGGGTGTGGATTTAAACATGAGCAACACGACAACTGACAATTTTTCTGCTAGTCTTACGGTAGAAAGTACAAAACCAATCTCTGTAGCATCAGCTTTCACTACCTGTTGCGCAGACGGTAACAACGGCAATTTAAAAAAATGCATGCAAGCATGGTTTTTTAATGTCTCATTGAAATACAACCAGTCAAAATGCCTTCCCTGGGGTGAAAATCTATAAAACTCTTTACATCAAGGTATTTACTACATTTTAACTTTTGTAAGTGAAGCAAAGTCAGTCCTCTGTGGCTGAGGGGGTAAAAAAAATCCCTTAAAAGAAGGGAAAAATGTTTAACAAGACAGCACCGCTTGAACTTTACATGCCAGAGGCAAAAATATGCTGCTGAAACAGCTCCCAGAGTCGCTTGTGCAAGAGCGGCTGATGGCAGCCAGGCAGAGGTCCAGCAAAGCCGGTATTTACCTTCTTTATTGGTTGGGGTTTGCTCCTAAAAGGCTGCTCAGAGGCGTGCAGAACTGAAAGAGGCTGTAAATTTCACGGTGGTGTTAATGCAGAGCTGCTCTCCAGCCACCTTTATTTGAGGATGAAGAAGGAAATGTGATTCATCTGCGCTTCCCTGGGACCGTGGGGGACTTCCACATGTCTGTGGGAGAYGCCGTTTCCCCAGCGATGATCTCCACATGACGCCTCCATGTCGCAAGCCACCATTGCTGGGGATGAAGTTCAGCATGTGAAAGGGACTGTCTCTTCAGTGACCAGGTCACTGGTGGCCAACCAGAGGCATATTTCTTACCCTGGGGGCAAGATGTGTCAGTTTTCCATCTTTTAAAGAAAGGAAGATGAATGAGAAACAAAACAAAACAAGGAGTCCAGCCCAGATAGGCTGCACAGGTTTGCAAGGGGTCCTATAGACCATGTTTTGCAAGATATTTCTGTGATACATGTCTCTCCCATAGTTAACCCACAGAGCTGGTTGGCACCAAGAGCCTCCAAAAGCTTTGTGCAGCTTGTGGATATGTAAGATGTGTTGCTGTGGTCAGGCTTTAGGTTAATTCAAAAGCTAATGCTTATTTACAGCAGTTCTTGCAGAGTTAATCTAACAGTATAAATGCACCACCACGTATGTGATAAATCATGCAGTATATGTTCATGTGTGATCTTTTCTGAAACCAGCCTATAAATGGAAAAAGGGCAGGAAGCTCTCTAGATGGGAATAAAAAAAGAGAACTACGATGTGCAGTGGATCCCAATCCTTCAGGGAACTGTTTGCACACTCTGCAGTGCATGCTGCTGCCCGAGAGTTACCCATTTGTCTGAGTTCTTCATTTTTAAAAATAAGTTACATTGTTTTCTGGCTCCTTAATCTGCCTGTTCTCCATTTTTGGGAAAACCTTCTTCCCCATATTGCATTGTAGTGTAAGATCAATGTAGTTGGTATTTTTTGACCTACCAGTGGGTCGAGTGAATTGCCTTTTGATTGTTTCATGTTTCTCCTGCCTTTGCCTGCCTTTGCTACTGCTCATCTTCTCTGAGGCTTGATAGGAGGCTGTCAGTTTCATCTGACCAGACATTCATAGCACTGAAATTTCTTTTTAGTAAACTAAAATATAGATACAGGAAGCAGGTGGAGATTCTACCATCCGATGAATAATTGAGTATTCGAAATATGATGTGATGGAGTCTTTATTGCATCACTCTCTAACATGCTACAGAAGTAGGCTGCTTCTGTAAAAAAAAAAAAAGCAAATAAAAAGAAGAAATAAAGCCAGAATGAAGAGTGAAACTAGGGTACAGTTTTATTGAAGATTGCTTTCAGGTTTTCTATGGCACAGAATAGAGTAATTCATGGGCAAATAGAGGCAACTCTATATTCTTTTTTTTTTACATTCTCATACCCTATGTATTGAACTGCTGCCTATTTTCTTTCTTCCTGCCAATTATTCCAAATATGGGGTGCAAACTGTGTCTACAGAGTCTGTTCCACCCACAGCTATGTTATAAAAGCATAGTATTTCCAATAAATAATACATGGGAGCAATTGCAAGTCTGTTTAAGAAAGAATGAAAGAAAAGAAAGTAAAAGCAGATGAGATGAGCTCTGAGTGAGTCTATCGCTGGAGCAGAAAGGCCGTATGCTAAATAATTCAGAAATTGTGTTCAGAGACAAGGACAGCCCCTACCCCAGCTACGTCTTAAGTGGGCAGAACAAATGTTCTTGCCTCGTGTTTCATGTCTCCGAATTCACAGGAGCAAAGCTAGCGGTTGCTAATTCCATTTATAATTTCATATAATTTCAGTCAATTTATTTGTTTGCTGTTTGTTAGGCATGCATTCCCCTGTTTCCTAGATATTCATCACAAAGAGCAATAATCAGGACTAGTACTACAGGAGAGAATCCCCCCTCCTCCCCATGCCCTAAATATTCCAGCAACTGGAATTTTGTCCCAATCACTATATTCACTGTCAAAGCATTTTGCCCTCACTCCATGGGGCGCAGACAGGAGGAAGAAAGAGACTTTAAACTGAAAGAGGGTAGGTTTAGATTGGACATAAGGAGGAAATTTTTTACAATGAGGGTGGTGACACACTGGCACAGATTGCCCAGAGAAGTTGTGGATGCCTCATCATTGGAAGTGTTCAGGTAAGGGTGGACGGGGCTTTGAGCAACCTGATCTAGTGAAAGATGTCCCTGCCCATGGCAGGCAGGTTGGACTAGATGACCTTTAAAGGTCCCTTCCAACCCAAACCATTCTGATTCTATGATTCTGTGACCTGCAGTAGGACATGAGACACAAGCTTTGGAGAACAAGCCAATAGTTGATGGTTCACTAGGGAGACCAGATCATCTCAGGGTTAGACCATGACGCTCTTAGCATGGCTGTCAAGATAGTCTTCATGGCTGTGATGCCATACACCAAAACAGGGTGAACTCTGAAGCAGGTAGGTCTAATTCTAACCAATTCACTGGAAATCAGCGTTAATCTTGTAGCAAAGGTGCGGCTGAGTCCATTAGAAATGCTTCTTGAGAAGGCAGTGCCCCTTATTACACATTACCAAACTACCAGAAGTATCCTGAAAAGCAAGGCAGAAACTTCCAAGCAAACTGCACATCAATCCTTCCCTTTTATTAGTGCAAAACACTTCCCATTAACGGCCTCACAGGCATTGTGCAGCCACTGCTCCTCTCCCTCTTCCATTAGACATGCAGTGATCTTTGCATCAAAGAGGTAATTAGAGGCATGTGAAAGCTTAGTCCCCCATGCCACCGAAACCAAAAGATTATCTTCACTAAAACTATAAATAGTTTTTCATCATAAATAGTTTTTCATCCAAAACTGAATTTCTTTGTACATAATATGGGTATAATATGGGTCATTTCTAAATGACCTCACAAATCTCACCCAAATAATATTCACAATATCCACGTGAGTGTCAGGGCGCCAAGGGCAATGAGGGGCTTCACCGGCCCTAACCAGCCTCCCTGGCAGTGTCCCCACAGTGTCCCCAGGCAGCATCCCCAGCAGTGATGCTGTGGAGCTCAGGAGACAGGAGGGCATGTCCCTGCCAGTGGTGGAAGGAGCTGGGGTGGTGGTTTGGTCCAGCCCATGTCACCTCTTTGGAAGGCAGCTCCGGGGGACACAACCCTCAGCAGAGCCAGGAATTACAGGAGTATATCTGGTCCTTACCGTGAGTGTTCGTCTTAACGGCATCTGCTTGGAGCAACAGGTAGATCCCAGCCCAGTGAAGGCAGAGTGTACCTCCCCATCCAGACTTGCTTGTGTCTCTGAGGAAAGTCACCAAAGCTGCCATTCACCCAGCCCTGCCAGTGTTTCCTGCAAAATCTCCTCACTATATCATATGTGGAAGGACCACTGACGGAGGGGATGTTCAGACTAGCAACTGTCAAGAAAGCCTGCTGGGAGCTGAAGGAGGCCCTGGACACAGGTGGATGTGTTGACCTGGAAAGCCCACCTGTCTACCTGCTGGCCATCTTGAAGGGGACTTCTTCCAAGTTTGGGCTGTGAGAGCTCCTTGCAGAGTTGCAGGGGACCACTGGGTTTGACCTATCAGGGATCCCAAGCTAAAGCCACAACAAAGTCAAATGCAATGGTTCAGGCTTAGGGAAGTTTGGCCTTTTTCTTTTCTGTATCCTGGTCCGTTCCTCTTGTTCTACCCCTGATTTCTGGTGTGCCCATGGGAAACTCACCTCACCCTCTTCCCCAGTGCTCTCCTGCTAACAGACTAATGCTGGTTTGCTTGGCACGTGGCYGGGAAGCTGCCTGTCCCATCAGGGTCAACGGGTAGCTGTGAGAGCCAGCAGCTGAGGGCAAGCTGCCTCCTCCTGAGACAGACTCCTAGAGGCTTGAAAGCTGGCTTAGCATACTCTGAAAGCTACACAATACAGCCACAGGCTTTGATGTGTGTTAGAAAAGCCTGGCTGTGGTGACGTCTCTTGACAACATATGATTGCTCAAAGTTGTTGACCGATTCCCAAAAGTTCAGTGACAAGGTTCACACAACAAAATGCACAGCAGATGTTAAGCACCTGCCCTTCAGGTGCTCACCAAGCACTGAGAGAGGTGCATACCTCCAGGGCATTCCTGGTGGGGTTGGAAATAGGACGTTGTTCTGTCAGCCCAGCTCATCCCATGGTTTCTGTTTTGCCCCTGCTTCTTGGGACAAACATTTGATGAAGGAAAATGCTTTTTGATAGCATAACTGGCAATGGATATGCTATCATCAGCGTTATCACAGTTAACTCTGCCCAGAAGCGTATGACTCCAGCTGGAGAGCACAAAAAGTCACCTGCTACGCCCTCACTGATGCCATGTCACAGTTTTCAAAGGAGAAAGCTTGGGCCTTGTCTCTTCTTAGTCCCCACCTGTCCAGACTGTTGCAACCCGTGTTGAAGGACGGCAGCCACTAGGACACAAACGCCCGTAGGTATGAGGTTGTGCTCCCTGCTCAACACAGTCAGATACCGTGAAAGGGGCTGGATGCTTGTTTGCTTTCCATTTCAGAGCACCCTGCTGTCAGTGAGACAGACAAACTGCAAAAGGAAAAATACAGCTTGTGGTGCCTACCAGTTGCCCAAAGGTGTTTGGCCAGGAGCACCGAACTGGCCATGGCGAAGCTCTGAGGAGAAGAGCTTACTTCTGAGCTCTGCTTGCAGAACAACCACACAAGTTTCCCCCCATGTCACAGGGGGGATTTGAAAACTGCAGGATGGGAAATCTCAGTCAAAGACCTTCCCTACATGTGGCTATGGCCTCCAGCAGCCACCTGCTTGTGATGAGTTCAGTGGCACAGAAGCTCAGCTCCTTCTGTGTTTGGGCTCAGTGTTCACAGCAGGTTGAATGGACACAATGAGCTGGTTCTTCTACCTGGAAATGTCGAGTGCCCAGGACAGGTCCAAATAGAGTCTCCATTTGAACTTCCATGAGCAATGTTCTCCTCATTGTGACCAACCAGCACCGCCTGAAACAGTGCCAACCATGACATGGCATYGATTTGTTCGTCCTCAGCACTCCTGAAAAGACATGCTATATGCTCCAGGGTATCTGGGAAAGGTTTGATGCTTTTTTTGGTGGTATTTAGTGAACATTTCCCTGTTGTTCAATTTCTGTATGCCTCATACAGCTGGAACAGAAAGCTGTTGAGAAGATGTCAGGGCCCTGAGGGCCTCAGCCCATCCCCTTTCTCAGGGAGGTGCCTGATGCCGAGGGCTGGGGCTGTCCCTGCATGCCCCCCAGCCTGCCTGCTCCCTGGCTGGGGGCAGTGGGATGGGTCCTGACTGCCAGGCCCTGCCCTGATGCCCCCCTGGGAGCCCTCATTGCACCCTGACAACAAGGTAGATGTGGAGAAGTATGGCACAGAGCAAAGACTTTTCCCTCATATTCTCATCCCTTAGCTGGCAGCTGTTGCAACAGCTGACAAGGAAAGGAAAAGTACTTACCTTGCTTTGATTTCTGTTTGAACTACTACATCTTTTGTATACGACTGTAGAACATTTTTCATCATAAATAATTACTCCAATCTCTGAATTTATAATTTCCAAAGCTGTTCAGAATTTTACCAGGATGCAGGTCCCCTCTGTAGACTCATTTATTCGAGTGCTACCCAAACTGTTTTAGTTTTTCCCACATAAATTGGCAATGCTCTGTACTCTTTTGTCTTTACTACCTTTCTGTCTGTTAAAACGGATGAAAGCAAAAACCTGTGAAAATTCAGAAATTGCATTTTATCTGGCTGGCCACGGAGTGTCACTGTTATCCCACACATTTCTCAATGGAGAGACTATCTCCAGAGGAATCAAACAGCTCCTGCCAAACCGCAGATGTCAGAGCTCCTGCTTTGATTAGGGGAGGACTTCCCTCTGTAGAGCCCTCAGGCCTTTGGCACCCTTTTGCGGCAGGATCACTTTGAAACAGGTTTTCTGTACGTATGTTTTGTGTACGTGTTCTTTCACATCCATAGAAAGCTGATGGTGAGAACTGCGGAACAGAGTTGGAATAAGATGCTATATATGCTGCCTGTCCGTGCAGGTGACATTTAGCTCCAGGTTGTTTTCATATCAGATTTAGCTGGCATCGTATCCCAGGACTCTGCAGTTCAAATGAAAACAGTTAACCGACTGATGGAGAGAAACACTTTGAAGAATTTTCTTCTTTTAATATCCTTTAACAGGTCACTGACACTTGCCATCATGACTCTTCACTGAGGTCACTTATAGAGCTGCAGATACAGAACAGACTTTTTAATCTATGACTGACAAGATTATAAATTCTCCTAAACTTGGATTTATCTATGACTACGCACACCTTTGTGATCTCCAGTTTCGACAACGTATATGTAGGAATTAAACTGCTGATTCAGGTTGCATTAGGGTTTGGGGTGTAATTCCATGCCATGCTATTGTCCCTTTTGAATTTCAAATGTTCCCAATTTGGTCACTTGAGAAAAGCACTTCATAGTCACCTGCTATTGTTATCAAAGCTGAGACTATCAGTGTAAGAAAGAGGGATCAGCATCTGAGCTAACCCACCAAAGTCAGCAATGAGTTACACACATTATCTGTATACTGTCTCAAGCAATAATTCCTTTTATTCTACAAAACTTGTCTCTGAATATCATTGCTTTGCATGGTTGACCTATTTAATGCTTTCATAATGTTTCCAGTCTCTCATAACTTTTCCAAGACGGATATAAGGTTTCATATCCCTTTTCCTTCTAGAAAAAATGATGGGGGAAAGTTGCTTTTTGTTATTGTTGGCTTTTACAAAAAGCCAAACTGAAAGAAAAAGAACTGACACTAGTTATTTGCGAGATTATGAAATTACTTCTGCTCCATACAGAGCACTTTTTCAGCTGTTTCAGCCGATTGTAAAGCTCAGACACAGTATAAACTGCCTGCAACTACTATTTAAGGACTTACTGCATACAGTAAAAACAAATTAGTGATAATTAATAACAAGAAACTTAAACCCATGTGAATAAAAAACCTGACTGGGGGCTTGTGTTCCAGAACTTGTTAAAACAACTGAGTTTCTGTATATTGGTCTCTTCTACAGCACTAAATAGGATCAAAGTTATGTTTACATAGCTCCACCTTCACACCATTTCCTAGCAATGTCAGGAAAGGCAGTTATTCTTGACAGATGATTCCTTTGTGGAGCCACAAACACAAGCTGAAAATAAGTGTTGTGTATGTTCCATTTCTGGTTCTTTTAGGGCTTCCCATGGAGGCTCTGATGACACTTTTCCACATATCTTCTTATTTATGCCTTCTCTTTTTGTTGCTCCAGAATTTGCACAACCTATTCAGCAGTGCCTTCCTGATGCCAGCTAAAGTCACTCAACAGCACAGTAAGCAGGAACTTGGCAGGGAAAATCTCTTTTTACCCTGGACCTACTGCTGTGCCTTCCTCGCCTCATATTCCAGGGCGGAATTTCTTCAGCATCACTGATTCCCTCTCAGAGCAACCCATCCACGCTTGATTCCTTGGGTACTGAAATTGATTTTTCTTCTTTTTTCCCTTTTTTAAAATTATACTTTCTTCTTTAAACAGCTTTCTCCTAAATTGACCACCCCCAAAGACAGGTTGATACTTCCAGTGGGCTCTACTCTACTGCTTTGTTTCAGATCGATCAGCTCCCCACTCGCTGCAAACCCCAGCTGCCTTCTGACCCTGTGCACTGACAGGAAAGTAAGTAAATTTTAAGAAAAGCTGAAGCCACTTCCCGGTAACAACCTTGTGTAACAAAAGAGCTCTCTTGGGAGAGCTGGCCTCCAATCTTCCCTTTCCTGGATCCTCCCCCACAGCTCTGTCTCCTACTTGATCTGCAKGTATAAACAGAGAGAGAGCTGTAAAGAGACCAGATTATGTCAATGGTAAGTTTTAACTGGTACTTAGAAACTGCCTAAAAACCTTTGAAGGGAGAGAAGTCTTTATGTGACTGTCTCAGAAGACCGTTAACACTATCTCTAGCAAACAGCTGATTTCAGACATCACAGGCGCTAGCCTGAAGTATAACCAGTACGGCTCCTGCCACAGCCCTGCGAGATTGTGGTTGATTGTGGCCAGGGCGGGAAGCCTGGGCTGGTTGGAACCCCACCTCGTTTTCCCCTCGGCTCCACTCCAGCGAGGATGCGGGGGCAGAAAGGTGCCATCCCGCATTGCCGCCGCGGGGGGCGGCAGCCGTGCCTGCCAGCCTGCCCCTGTCGCGACCCCACCGAGCGAAACCAGCCCCTGGAGATGTTCGCTGGGCCCGGTCCACCACGGAGCCCCGCCCCGAGACCTCACACGACGGGACAAGGCCCCGGGCCCTTCTGAGCGCCCTCAGGGCGATGCCTGCGGGGACGCCAGCCGGGACAGGGGGGCTGTGCCGGAACAGGAGCCGCAGCTGAGGGGTCAGGAGAGGCCTAGGAGCTCTCGAGGCAGGCCCGGGCGCCACCCGCTCCCCCCTCACAGCAAGGCCCGAGGCCGCCCCAGCAGCGGCTCCGCGTTTGAGGAGAGGCCACTCGCGGCGCCGGGCGGCCGAAGGGGGGGGTGTGGGTGGGTAGGGGGATGTGTCACGTGGCCATGCTTACAGCATCCAATAAGCGGTGAGGAAAGGAGGGGAGAGCCGCCCACCGTCGGCCACGTGACGGCGCGCGCGAACGGTCAAGCGGGAGAGGGCCCCCCCGAGGTTTGGCGTCACGTGATGCGCTCCTCTGCGCCCCCCCCCCCCCCCCCCCCCCCCCCCCGCTCCTCCTCCTCTCCTCTCCGGCCCGCCGCTGTCACGTGCGCGGTGCCGGCGCGCGCTGCGCACCCCTTCGGCCCCTTGACGTGCGGCGCGCCCGGTAGGGCAGGCGCTGAACGGCCGTAACGGTCCTAACGGCCGTAACGGCTCTGGCGAGGGCCGCTCACCCCGGCGCGGGGGCATCTGGGAGGCAGCGGGGCCGCAGGGAGCTTGCCGGGCGATGTCGCACGGGCCGGGTGAGGAGCGCTTGGGGCGGTAGCGTGCGTGGCCGGGTCGGCGCCCCGCTGTCGCCAGGCTGGGCGTCCCCTGCGTGGGGCTGCGGGCTCCTCCCGCCCCTTGCGTTTCCGTTAGGGCGCTGTGAGGGCTGCGGCTTGGCGTGGGCGGGAGCTGTGGGCGGTGGGGAGCGGCTGGACGGAGGTCACCGCGGAGACCCCGGTGAGGGTCTGTAAGGCTGGTGATGCCCATCCGGAGGGGGAAAGGGTCCTTCTCACATACAGAGGGCTTGGTTAGGAGTCGCCATCCGAGTGACTTGGCGAAGCTTTCTCCTGGTCCGCCTGTGAATTTCTCCCACACAGCTCTCTGCAAGTCTCTCTTCCTGCTTGGCGTAGCTCACAGTATGTTCTTACAGTTTTTGTTCTGATTCATGGTGTTTCAGTTCATCCTTCCCTTTGTTGTCTGCTTCCTGAAGGCTGAGATCTAGCTTACTGAAAAAGCAGGGCTCTCAACAAGTTTTTTTCCTCACTGGGCTTTATATAAATAATCAGTGTTTCTTCAGTTTTTAATAGAGTTCTTCGAAATTAAATATTAAAGGAATATTTGCTTTTTAAAAGGAACTTTCAGAGTTCTAATTTAGGCAGTTTAGGTGATCTCTTTTGGAAAGCATCTTTACTGACGAAAGGTAAAAAGGACTTTAATTGTTTGGAGTAGGGGTGGGATTTTGAGAAAAAGATGCTAAACATCGTGAATGGAAATGTGTTTGGAGCACAAAGTTTTTTAGGAAAAACAGTGTTTGGGAGATGCAATAATTCTTTAGAGCCTTAATATGAATGTTTTCCTTTGAATGCTTATCTCTGTATGCATCAGATTGAAATATAGGTATTGCTGTAGAAGATGTCTTGTCCTGAGTGAATGGCTTTAATAAGTTGCAGTAATGGATCAGCTTAAAAAAAGAAAAAAAAAGGCATATTGTGATTGTAATTACAGTTTTGTTATGGTGGGTGGATGACTGTCATCCTACTGAGGGTTTTTTCCTGTGGCTGAAACAGTCTTATGTTCAATAGTATTCATGTACGTGGTGGTTTTTGCTTGCTTGTATCTCTTTCAGTTGGTTACTCAAAGCAAATAGGAGTTCTGGTTGTCAGTTCTTAGATCGGCAGGTTTTTCTTTCCCTGTATTGCTCATAAAAGGCATCCAAAAATAAATCATGCAGAGGTTTGAACACACAGATTTTGTCATAGAGATCTTGCCTTATGTAAGGTCTAAGGAAAGTAAGTTAAGGCACGTGATTTCAGGGAGTGCAATATCTTTTTGTTGGCAGGGAGAGAGCCGCAATAAAATCACTTGGTTCACGCATCTGATTAGTGTCAATAGTATGTATTGTTTCCCTTTTCTTTCTCAATATTGAAATATGAGATTAAAAAAAACCCAAACATAAACTGGAGAAAACATGGGGAAGATTAGTGTTATGTCTAGGATTTGACTCTTTCTTGATTGAGGTGTACTTAAAATTGAAAAAAGATCAAGTGTACCAGTCATTTCGTGTTGTTCTAAAGCCAGATATCCCAGCTTTTATCTTCTCACTGCTGTTTAATTCCCGTAGACAATTAGGAGAAATGAAGGCCTGAGCCTGCAGTTTCTTTCTGTGCAGGAGCAAGTCTGCCCAGCTAGAATAAACTGCAACATTGGAGCCTGAGGGAAGAGTGAAACAAACAAACATGCAATTGTGTTCAAATAGTCTTTACAAATAAGGCGATAATCTTTGTGGAGTTAACTGTAGTTTTTTGTTGCAATGACAATTGGTACTGTTTTCCCGGTAGGATGTTGTGTTAGGCTATTGTTCTCTACAGCATGGGTTTGTTTAGCTGAACTATAAACTCTGTAGAACTTTATCTAAAATCATTTAACAAAACATTTTGTAAACACTGTCTTTTTTTTTTTTTTTTTTTTTAAAAGGCAGGGATTCATGTTTGCCTACATGTATCACTGAGAATTAGCCTGCACACTTTTTCTTTAGAAAGCAAACTACTGAGAAGTTGAATGCGTAGGCAGCAGTTTAGCACAGAATTTTTGAAGGGCTTATGTCTCTGAAAGTACGTGGCTTTTTTTAATTGTGAGCAGATCTAGATTTTTTCCCTAGTGTTGGTGACTGCTCCGAGTTCAGTTTCTTTTTATCACAATATGTGGCCAGTTTAGTTTCCTTCTCTACAAGTCATCCTTTCTTGCTTATTTTTAGCCTTACTGAAATTCAAACAATCTTTGTTTCTGTTCCTGTTTGCACACTGATATTGTTGGATAACTTCAAACACGTCAAAGCAGTTAGAAGAGATACTGTTGATAAAAGCTCCCTCTGCTGGTTAGTTCTGCAGTAGAAATAAAGCTACATGGTGTATAGTTGTTTATCACTGAATCATGCAACAGAAATGAAAAGACAGTTAAAAGAAGTGGCATACAGTGTTTCTAAAAGCAACTATCTACCAGAACACCAAGTTTAAGCTTATGACTTTTGCACTCGTAAGGTTTTAATTGCAATTAACTTAAAATCTAGATGTTGATATGTGACAGATACTCCTTAGAACTGCTGCTGCCATGTTGCATACAGAATCTAAACAATAGCTTGAAAGCTAATATATTGAGACAGCTATTTGCATGCAGATTAAAATAACTTCATTACTTTGGACTCCATCTGGTACGTTTGCTACAACATKGCACTTACAAACTTTCAGTTAAGGTGCAGTCCTTGCATAGTACGTAATGTAGCGGGGTCCAGGCCTCTACGTGATTATCAGGAGAAGTAAACAAACTTAGCTCTCTTATTGATGCAGTACAGGAAGGGTGAGTGAAGGACACTGTGTTTCTTTGTGCAACTGCTTGCAGTGACATGACTGAAGTCTCCTAGATCAGCCTTTCATAGCAAGGATTTACCCAGAAGAAACTCTGCACATGCCTTCTCTCCCCATATTCAGAAAAATGTTGCACAGGGATGAAGTTTGAGTGTGATTGGTGTGAGATGTCAGTCACAATATTGCAGTGTCTACCCTTTTGGAAAGTGTGCAGTATGTCTTAGAGGATGCTAAAATTAATTGGGTTTCTGTTTTAATAACACTGAGTTACTTTACTGACATCATCATTTACAGTACTATATATAAATATATATTCCCCAAATACTTTTTCCCCCACTATAGACCTTTTTTTCCCTCCTGTGGCAACTAGAACTTCTATTGGAAAACTAGGAAAGTGGCTAAGGTTGTTAAGGAATCCATCTTTAGAGAGGAAAAAGGTGGTGCTTATGCCTAGGTTGGGCATTTATTTTCTGTGGAAAATGGAGAATAAGTAGTTAAAACAGCTTTCTGTGMACAGTTAAAGCTAAGAAACAGTAGTTCATACATAAACTCCAGAACTTTCAGGTTTGTATGTTATTTCACACATTTAGATATAAGCATAAACAAAAATAGCTGCTGTTGCTACTGTAAAAATGTTGCAGCTGAATGATGATAGTTACTCCAGCAAATGGCAGTGTCTAAGGACAATAGTTAATATTTGTAGAGGAGGGGAAAAGGTTGTGTGTTTGGGAAGAAACAGTACATATTATATAAAAGGCAAGAGATATTTTCTGTTATTTGTTTGGTTTTGGTTTTAAGGATTTTTGTGAACCTTTATTGGTTGCTAAACCTGGAGAGACTTTAAGATTGAAGTTTATTAAAGAAACTAACCTGCCAGTGGCAGATGAGTTGTCATTAAAAACCTTTTAGGGAAAACCTTTGAAATAACTTTTTAAGATTGTAGTAACAGTTGAAATTGGAAATATACAGCATTGTTTTAGATAAAGCAGTGTTACATCTGTCAAAAATTGTAAGGTTCTTCATCTGTGGATGGAGTTCATTGCCCATGTCTTCAGTCTGGAAAGCCTTGTGTGCTTGAAAGCTTTTCTTTTGTCTACTGGTATTAGTTTGTCTGATGAGATATCCAGCTGAGCTTTGAGGTATGGGAAGTGCAGTCTAACTCGCATAGGTTTTGTCAAAGAGGAGTGGTTAACTGAGTCATACAGTAGTGGAGAATAAGCCAGGAGGATTAAAGACCTATTGCAAAGATCAGAAAGGGAGAGATAAAGTAGCACGTTTTAAACTGATTACCTCTAGAGTAGAAAAGGTTCTCAGGGTGCTGTAAAACTTGTTAATGTTAATTTACTAGGACATTCTCCGTCAAAATAACATTTTGTCTTCATGTCTTAAATTAAGAGGATGTGTTGAAAGGAACTTCAGTGAAGAAAATATTTTTCTTAATGTCCAGTTTATGACATGTTTGTGCCTTGCCAATTGTATATTATATGGGGCAAATTAAATAGGTGCAGTCAGAGGGGACAATTACTTGGTCTGCTCAAAAGAACAAGTCATCGCCGTCTCCTTTTAATTGATTGATAGTGTCATATGTTAAAAGATTTGCCAAAGTGAGGTAACAAATCTTAGCAGCTAACTAGCCTGAGTTTGTAACTGGACTAGAAATTAAGAAGGCTTAAATGCATTCAGATCTGTTTAGCTGTGTAGAATGTGCTGTGGTCTTGGCATCAGGTAGACTTTCAAAAGCTGTTCTACAAATACATCTATTATGAATGTGCCATCTGGAGACTTCAGGTGTTTTCAAGACCTACTTCAAATGTGAAATGTAGAGTGAAATCAGGCTCTTAGCGAGAGAGGTGGCTATAGAGCAGAGCTGGGTTTGTTGGAGCAAGGTTAYGAAATTTGGTAAGGAGACAAGTATGGGTTTTGTCTGTGTTGGATTTTTTTGTACACATACTTCCACTGTGACCTCAGTGTTTCTCAAACATTTTAAAAAAAAAAATAATAAACTCCCTCCTTCCAAAAAACATCTGCACTGAACAACCTGTATTTTAGGATTGACTGCTGGTCTTGAATAGCTTTCTGAAGCCACGTCTTGGTTGTCAGCACAGTTTTGAGAACCAAGCATCAGAAGCAAAGGAAAGAGGCCCTCTTGTGTTCTCACTGTTGTCCATATCTGATACCCAGGCATCATCAAGAATCAGCCTGACTTGAAAGCAACAAAGCAAATAGGGGGATGGGATAGGACTGGAGCAAACAAATGAAAAGGAAAGAACTAAATGTTGATGGGAGGATGGTATCTGGATAGAGACTGCATTTCTTACCCATTGAATGATTCCTTAGCTGCCTTTTTTTTTTTTTTTTTCCCCTTTTTTTTTTTTTTTTTTTTTTCCCTCCTTTTTTTTTTCCTTTTTTTCTTCAAATGGTTTATTGTGATTTGTATCATGTCACTGACATTCTGTGGAATTCTCCATCTAGTGCTTTTCAGATTTCACAAAACTTGCTGATGCCCCTGAGCATGGATCATAGCTTGTTGGTGGTAGAATCCCTTCAGGGTATGAGTGATGTTACAATTTTTATGTGCGGGATTGAAGGCCTAAATAAACTCTGTAGGTTTGTGTTGACTGTCAGCTTTGTTCTTGAGCTGGTGCAATTGCCCTGAGGCAACTGGGAAAAAGGAGCGTTGTGGAAGGATGGATTGTATACATCTGTGTCCATTGACAGATGATGTCTATACCCAGTCATGTTTCCAGCTTTTAATGTGGTCCAGCTTGTTTCTAAGTAACAAATTATGACAATTTCACTTAATCACTTTTCTCTGATGTGTTTCACTGCTTAATTGTACAAACTCAGTTTGAGTTTATCTCAAGCTTTTGTGCTCTCACAAATAGTTTTTGACCATAATAACAGCTTTTGATTACGCAAGAGATGGCAGGTTTGGGTCATATGCTCAACAGCCCCAGCTTTATTTTTATTTGCAGGTTTTACATGTATATCGACAGCTTGCTTACACGGCATATATAAGTTGTAAGACTACAAAAAAATTTAACGAGTGAAAATTTTGTAAATGGGAATTCCAACTGAAATTCCCTCTGAAAATGYGCTCAGAAATCCACTCTGCCACCAGTGGATATTTGCTAGATCACAAGCTTTTAATAAGTTTGCTTGTAGAACAGCAGATGTTCAGCTGTACTGAATACAGTTGTCCTGGTTTTGGCTGGGATAGAGTTAATTTTCTTTCTGGTAGCTGGTATAGTGCTGTGTTTTGGATTTAGTATGAGAATAATTTTGATAACACACTGATGTTTTAGTTGTTGCTAAGTAGTGTTTACACTAGTCAAGGACTTTTCAGCTTCCCATGCTCTGCCAGGTGCACAAGAAGCTGGGAGGTAGCATAGCCAGGACAGCTAACCCAACTGGCCAACAGGGTATTCCGTACCATATGATGTCATGCTCAGTATATAAGCTGGGGGGACTTGGCTGGGGAGCAGTGACCCCTGCTCAGGAACTCATAGAATCATAGAATCATTAAGGTTGGAAAAGACCTCTAAGATCATCAAGTCCAACCATCAACCCAACACCACCATGCCCACTAAACCATGTCCCTAAGTGCCTCATCTACACGTCTTTTAAATACTTCCAGGGATGGTGACTCCACCACTTCCCTGGGCAGCCTG